>OX401415.1:9358549-9546049 GCA_947846245.1 Cerastoderma edule
TTGAGGAAAATTTCCTGAGGCCATAGGTGACCGGTCGAAGGGCTGATAAGTCCAACTTTGAGGAAATTTCCCGAGGCCATATGTGACCGGTCGAAGGGCTGATAAGTCCAACTTTGAGGAAATTTCCCGAGGCCATATGTGACCGGTCGTAGGGCTGATAAGTCAAACTTTGAGGAAAATTTCCCGAGGCCATAGGTGACCCGGCGCCTGGGTGATTAGACCATTTTTGAGGAAAATTTCCCGAGGCCATAGGTGACCTAGCGCCTGGCTGATCAGTCATATTGTGAGGAAAAATTCCCGAGGCCATAGGTGACCCAGCGCCTGGCTGATAAGTCCAACTTTGAGGAAAATTTCCCGAGGCCATAGGTGACCTGGCGTAGGGCTGATAAGTCCATCTTTGAGGAAAAATTCCCGAGGCCATAGGTGACCCGGCGCCTGGGTGATTAGACCATTTTTGAGGAAAATTTCCGGAGGCCATAGGTGGCCCGGCGCCTGGCTGATAAGTCCAACTTTGAGGAAAAATTCCCGAGGCCATAGGTGACCCAGCGTCAGGCTGATAAGACCAACTATGAGGAAAATTTCCCGAGGCCATAGGTGACCCGGCGCCTGGCTGATAAGTCCAACTTTGAGGAAAATTTCCCGAGGCCATAGGTGACCCAGCGTCAGGCTGATAGGACCAACTACGAGGAAAGATTCCCGAGGCCATAGGTGACCAAGCGCCTGGCTGATAAGTCCAATCTTGAGGAAAATTTCCCGAGGCCATAGGTGACTGGTCGTACGGCTGATAAGTCCAACTTTGAGGAAAATTTCCCGAGGCCATAGGTGACATGGCGCCTGGCTGATAAGTCCAACTTTGAGGAAAATTTCCCGAGGCCATAGGTGACCCGGCGTAGGGCTGATAGTCCAACTTTGAGGAAAAATTCCCGAGGCCATAGGTGACCTGGCGCCTGGCTGATAAGTCCAACTTTGAGGAAAATTTCCCGAGGCCATAGGTGACCTGGCGTAGGGCTGATAAGTCCAACTTTGAGGAAAATTTCCCGAGGCCATAGGTGACTGGTCGTACGGCTGATAAGTCCAACTTTGAGGAAAAATTCCCGAGGCCATAGGTGACCCGGCGCCTGGCTGATGAGTCCAACTTTGAGGAAAATTTCCCGAGGCCATAGGTGACCTGACGCCTGGCTGATAAGTCCAATCTTGAGGAAAATTTCCCGAGGCCATAGGTGACCTGGCCTAGGGCTGATAAGTCCAACTTTAAGGAAAATTTCCCGAGGCCATAGGTGACCTGGCCTAGGGCTGATGAGACCAACTTTGAGGAAGATTTCCCGAGGCCATAGGTGACCCGGCCTCAAGCTGATAAGACCAACTTTCAGGAAAATGTCCCGAGGCCATAGGTGACCCAGCGTCAGACTGATAAGACCACTTTTGAGGAAAATTTCCCGTGGCCATAGGTGACCCGGCCTTCGTCTGATTAGACCAACTTTGAGGCATAGTTGACTGAAGTTTTATCACATTTTTCCTATATTGAACATAGATGCTAATATCCTAAAGAGGGCCCACCAAAGACATTATTATACTCATTTGAAAAATTGTTTTAATGAGGATCGACTCAAAGGATTCAGGGACTGAGCGAACGACCGGTCTGATTGGATATAATTCTCCCTAGTAAATATAACCACAACCTTTTCAAGATCAGAAACCAGTTTGAACCAACGCGGAAACGACTGATACTTTATCAAGGGTAATATACGGTTCAAACTTTCTGTATGTTTGCCGACCAAGGATTGAATCCCAAATAATGCCCCTTAGCCAAACGCTGGATCAAAATGTATTCTGTTAATATTTAAAGAGAAAATATATCAATTGGCTTAAATAAGATATCGCTTAACAATTAGAGGATCTTTATTGTTAGAGGAAACAGGCCTTAAATATAGTCTGTAATATTTTTTCAATAGCTATTTTATGGGAGGGGGGTATCGAGTCTCCAAAGCAGCCCTTGTGTGCGTACTGAGGGTTTGACGTCCGTTTTTTTGGCTAAAATCGCACTGGAACACTTTCATACATCAAATAGGGAGATCAGATATATCTCCGGTGCGCAACTGGTTAAAATTCCCTTGTTAAATCATTACATGTTCCCGACTCATACAATTAACCAAAGTTTTCTAACCTATTAACCTATGTTCGACACTTAACGATAATTTAATGAATTTCCATCTTATCTTATTTTTGTGATCCTAGTCGAAGAACTTTAGTTCACTTAAAGAGCATGGCCGATGAGGAAACAAGCATTGAATCTACCCATCACTATTTTGATTTTCAAAAGAAGAGTTATTCCCATGGTTGTTAAGCTTATTGTATACTATATATTCAGTGGAAGACTAAGGGTCTATCAGCTGAATGTGTGTTATAAAACACCGTAAAAGACATTTGCTTTAAACCTTTATTGAAAAAGACAAATTTTAAGTAATTTTGTATTTTCTACAGAAGATACAATTAAAGATCTTACCAGAGGTTGGCTCGATTTGGTTAAACTAGAAGCTAAAGAAAACAGTTCTAAAACATAGAAATCGTGTCACTGAAAGTTAAGGCCATATTTGCGCTCATTTACACTTAAATTGTGAATGTTCTAGAATAATTGAAAATTAACTTAAAAGTAATTTAAATTCTCTTTACAGAGGAATTGAGAATGTAACACGTTCGCATGATGCTTTAAAAAGAGTGAATACTATAATAACTGTTTACAATTAGCGATAAAACAATGTCAGCCGTGAAACGTTGGAAACCAATAAAAAAACAATAAATTCTCCATTTTGAATGTTCTCGTTGCTAATATTGGATACATGACAGTATTTGTATGTTTTTCAGGTGATTGTTCTAACAAGGTGATCGACACTCATTAATCCGAGCGCTCCATGCTATTTTAGATGTTACTCGAACATAAACAATGAAGTTAAATTGGTGGGCACCAAATTTGTGAAAAAAGGACTTTGAAAATTAGATAATAAATAGTGCAGGCGTTATATTGTCATGATCCTGAGGATGTTCGCTATGTTTCAACATAATCTATAACTTATATTGGGGCCTCCGTGGCCTAGTGGTTAGAGTACAGAACTTGAAATCACATGGCCCTTCTCCGCGTGGGTTCAAATCCTGAGAGGGATATGGATTTTCATGAGAGGCAGTCTCCCGACTGACTTACGGAATGCCGATGGTTCTACCCGCCTTGACCAGCCCTTATGGGCAGTTGAGTATGGGGTCTTCCTCCATCATTAAGAGTCGGGCATCGCTACATAACTGAAATAATGTTGATGTGATGTAAAACCCATATGAAAAAAAAACAAAAAAACTTATATTACCTAGTTTCGCAGTTTTTCTGAGCGCTAGTATACTTTTAAGGTCTATTGTCGTCCATGTAAGCGTTGGTTCCCATAATTAGGCATAATCGAATAATCTACTTCAAATCAAAATTTCCGTAGAAAATTGAAAATGGTCTTAACCTACCTACCCACTGTTCACCAGCATTTGATCTCCACAACATTATCACTGTTATGGGCATAATCTACATGCATCTCCGGGACAGGGAGATGCTCAGTGACACAAGTACAATCCCCACAATAGACTTATCACAGTTAAAGAGCATGTATGTTGGTCGAGCATGGCTTTAAGGTATCTATAATCGTTAGACATTGTTCTGACACATCTCAGAAACTCTAGAACAGATGTGTAAATTAAGTAAACAAGCAGTTGAATTGAGTATCATGTTAGCATTATACCTTTCATTCGGTCCTACTCACAAGTAAGCTTTGTATGTAAAACATTTTTTTTTCAGCATCAAGCACCCTATACTCCATAATAAAATCCTCTGCCACGTTTCTTTCTGATTCTTTCTATTGGACATGTCATTTGTGATAGTTGACATTCCATGGGCATAAATGGTGGCTAGATGATGGAGATCAGGATTGGTATGTCACTCTCGTGTATTAATCCCAGTTTTGCCTGCATCATCAACAAGGTCATACACGTGCTTTTAAATCTTAAGATATTTCTTTCTGTAAGTTTTCATAATATACTTTACAGCTACATAGACGCGTACTTAATATGTACTCATAGGTTAACAGATGCCGGGATTACACAAATGTTTGTCTTTTGCAAAATCATGACTGTTTTCATCTACATTGAAAATAATGTTTCCCATACACTGCTCTCCATTTTCTATTATCATATCCCTGTGAGTCGTGCAAGGCTATCCATCAATGGGAACGTGTCGAATTAAAGTCAATTTCAAGTTACCAGATATAACATGCTGGTAGTAAGAGTTCGCCCACACTATAGGATTCTGTTTAGCAAACTTTGGGGCGTTCCTTTGTACTTTTCTATTGATGTGTGGCTAGATGAAAATCTGTTCAAAGTAGACTCCTGTCTTTAAAACATGGGGAAATGACCATGGTTTACAATGAATACTGCATCTGATAACACATATCTGCTTTACCAAAACCTTAAATCTCAAAGTACATAGACATTTGGCAACTACAAAGCTTTTCTCTGAAATATTTCATTTTGCTTGAAGGGGACATTCAAATACCTGTAGTTTCAATACAAAAAGAAAAACAAATACGAATACATAAATAATATTTTTCTTATATATTTCTCACACGATTATTTATTTATTCATTATAAATTATTTATTATTCATTTAACAAGAGCTGTCCGTAAGACAGCATGCTCGACTATTCGATAATGTTGGAGAGGGGTTTAGGTCAGTGAAATATTATTTGTTTTAAAATATGAGGGTGCACACAATGATTCCTTACAATAGTTGTTGAGAGACTTTAACCAAGCTTTTCTAAGTACAAAAGACCGCATGGTTTGCTTTGTTCAAAACAAAAGCTATGAACCTTGGTCAGAGACCTCAAATAATTACCCTGTATACACGTTTTAAGTATTGAAACACAATACAGTCGTTCCTGAGAAACAAACTTGCACACAAAAACTTAACCCATATTTTCTAAGTACAAAAAGCTGAACAAGTTGCTTAAATTCAAAACTAGAGATATGAATATTGGTCAGGGACCTTAGATTATAACTCTAAATACATTTGTGAAGTAAAAACCAATTCCATATGGTAGTTCATGAGATACAAACTTGCACACAAAAACTTACCAAAGTGTTTCCTAAGTACAAAAGGCCATATAATTTCCTCAAACTCAATACAAAAGAATTGACACTTGGTCAGGGACCTTAGATTATAACCCTGAACACATGTGTGAAGTATCAAACCATTCCATACAGTAGTTCATGATATACATACTTGCATGTAAAATCTTAATCAAGATTTTCTAAGTACAAAAAGCCGAATAAGTTGCTTAAATTCAAAACTAGGGGTTTGAAACTTGGTCAGGGACCTTAAAGTATGACCCTTAACACATGTGTGAAGTATCAACCCATTCCATACAGTTGTTAATGAGATAGAAACTTGCACATATAAACTTAACCAATGTGTGACACTGACAGCGACGCCCGTGTGAGTAGTATAGCTCCCCTTATTCTTTGAATAGTCTAGCTAAAAATCCAAATTTGAAAATAACAATCATGCTTATAGAACTTGTTTATTTCAAGGAGATAAACGAGAACTTTCCAAACAGTGGGTTTCATCATTTGAAAATAGAGGGACATAATCCAAATAAACTCAAATAGTATGTTCGCTTAAGTGTTAACAACAAGTGACAAAGATTTGCCTTAAGTTACTACTTATTTGCCCCTAAATGTCAATGATCAATAGCTTGATCACTTAAATCCACAATATAAATGAGGCTTCCTGCCCATAATACAAACATAAAATCAACAATACTTTTCTGACATACATGGAGTGTGTTAACAAGGGAATTGAAACTGGATATCTGTAGCTGCTTTTTTTAAACATGCATCTAATGAAGGAAATATCACTAATAAATTAATCACTTTCTAAATTCAAGTGAAATGTGACAAGGTGATGTCATCTATGAGTGACTCATCGCTTTGTAAAATTGCTATAATTCATCATTTGTCTAAAGGCTCAAAAAGGTTACCTTGTTGTGAATGCTTTTTAACTATTGACCAGCATATCACAAGGTTTTACATGTATTCAGAATCGATACCATTGCCACTAGTGTTTATATGAATTTTCAAAGATAAAACCTGGTGCAGCATAACTGATGTCCAAAGGTACATGATTCAAAATGCAAGATGAGAAGATGCTGGCAAAACGTTTTTGGTCAGCGACTTGACAAAATTCCATTTGAGAAGTTGAACATGTGCAAAAATATAGCAGAAGTGTGATGCTGCAGAGTAGTCAAGACTCTTTTGAATAGCCAAGCTGTATTGATTTTATATGTGAACTGTTTGAAATAATAAAAATATTAACATCAAAATCCTTCTTTTAAGTATGTAAACCCAGCTATTTTCTTACTAAGATCAATTAGTGTGTTTATTATACTTATAAGATTACTTATACCCTAAAACAAAAGTTATTTATATAATCTTTCATCTTTCAAAATCGTATATAAAACAAGGTTGATTAAGGGTGTATGTTCAGTAAATAATAAACAATACAAAGGTGAATTAAAACATGTTCCTTCATCTTCAAATTTAATATGATAACTGTTATCATACTAATTATTTACCTTCATGTGTTTTTCTTTCATTCCAGCTTACTATTTTGTTACACAAAAAGCAATTGAATAATCTTTGACAACATTTAGACGTTGATCATAATAATTTCCATTATAAGTCCATCATGTCTCACACACAATGATCTCCAAAAATCTTTGCTAGTCATCGAAGAGGGAGACCTGATAACCCTGGAAATAGTTACCACAAAACCACACTGTTTATTCTTCCCTAGTTGTATGGAAGTATTCCTTTTCTTCTAGTATAAAAGATGGCCGTTAACGACGAGTTATGTTGTTTATAAATTTTGGCATGTTGTTGTTTGGATAGTTGCTGTGAAAACTGCATTGCGCCAGGTCAGGAATTGAATTGAGGAGATATGACACCTGTACAGCCATACTGGACACATGATCATATATTATTTCTTCAATATTTATAATAATTATCATCTCCATCATCTTTCTTTCTTCCTTAACTCAGCCTGACATGTCTCCTCTGTATGCAAGAAAAACTGCAACCTGGATGTTTTAGGGGCTTCATCTTTTCCCTTTTCGTTTCAGCATCCACATACGAGTCTCCCTCCAATTAGGCTCTTTTCTTGCTCCAAGTGATCTGTCAAAGATGTGGGTAAAGAGTTTAGTTTTATGTTAATATAAAAAGTATGTGCAGTCATTTCATCGGTAGGTGACATTTTATTTTGGAATCTAAAGCAGTTATGTAGTCCATTAAAGCAATTGCCTAGTCTTCATTTGCTAGTGAAAGAAGAAAACCTGTTCTGATTATAAGATAGTGTTGACCAAATTGTTCATTGCTCAAGAAAACAGACTTGCATACATAACTTAAACAAAGGCATGACACAGAAGCCCTGATGAGAAGTATAGCTCTCTTTATTCTTTAAACAGTCAAGCTAAAGAACCATATATCAATTATTGAAAAGGTACCTTTATATGATTAATTATACTTCAACTCCAACTCCTTCTTTTTACCCAAACCTGCAAAAAAACCAATTCATGCTCATGTTTAATAGATGTTGTTTCCAATTAAATTTATTAACAAGTTCGAAGTTAAAAGAGGAGTATATATACATTGAAACGGGATAGTTATTGTTCTGTTTTTAATAAGACAATCATTTTGTCTTCACGAAAGAAACCTTATGGTAGAATTTCTTTTAAAATTAGATCAGGAAGCAGTTGTTAGTCAGAAATTTGAAATAAAACACAAAGACTGTATTAAAGTTTGCTATTGACAACTTTAGACATTGATGTGGTAAATATAGAAATTGCTCATTTGAGAGTTGACTTCTTTTAACAATATTTATATTTATCATGCTTTTAACTTTGGTAATGGCTAAATCTTCCCTTTATCACTATTTCAGATTAAAGAGTCTCCTTTCACCTCTTAATGAGTTACATAATATAGGGAAAAAAAAAAAAAAAATTGTCATCATATGCCTTCATATTGGAATCCATTCATCACTACTTAATTCCTATTGCATTTAATGAATCCTCAAAGATTAAGTTATAAGTAAGAATACATACTACATTCGATTGCCATTGTTATTGCCTGCATTTTGGTCTTTTTTTCGGAAACAGACAACTCCGCATCAGCCTCTCTAAACTGGATTCCAGTAATCCCCTGGAAAGCAGCACAAAGTGCTTCTTTCACGAGCACATGCCCAATGTACAGGCTTACCATGCTGTAATAGAAATGAAAATGAAAATCATCAAATAAAGTCCTGACAAAATTATCGTTATTTGAAAGCAAATTAACTAAATAATAATTAGAAGATAGTCATCTGGGGTCAAAATGAGAGTCGATCAAGGGATAATCTAGTCCATATTATTGCTAGACAAAATCCTTCATTCATATTCACCCAAATTGAGCAGAAGTCTTAAGCAAACATTGTGACAAGAAAAAGTTAAGTTGTTGGTAACCAGGGTAATGGTAGACTGCTTTCTCTTTTAAATAAAATATCTCCTTTAATTCTGTACATAGCAAAAAAGTTTTAACAATTTGATACCTTTCTTGTTCACACAGTATTGAACAAACGCTGTCAGAACTAATCCAACCCAACCTCCTAAACCGGCAAAAAAAATCATTAATTGATGTGCAATCATCCATGTTTTTCAAAGATATATTTAAACTTGGGAGAGCCCAGTCTGTAAGATTGTGACCACTAATGAGAACTGTAAAATGAATCCATTAAAGACCAAAATCCAACATGTTTGATATTAAAGTACATTAAGAATCAGTCGTGCATTCCATTGAGCATAAATATGTAATGATATGCAAACTAAGAATAGTTTTATGGGTGAATAGTTTGCAATTTCGTGATTTACATAGTATTCATACTAACCTCTGCTCAGTAGCAAAAGCCTTTATCAATCCTTCTTCTTTCAAACCCCGTATTGAACCAACTGTGTTGAACATTGACCTTAAAATTACACATCAATTGCAATGTAAAGAATGAAATCTAATAACAACCATCACTTCACGAAATAAATTTTGTACAAGAATAGTTCAAACAATAGTGTTTCCATATTTTCAAAATGAAAGGAAGACTTCTGTGAAAATTGTTGGTTCTATATAGCCAAATGTCTCAAGCAGCATTTTTTGACATTTGATTAACCGGATGCATGCTTCATCTTCCATATCAAAACAAAAGCTGTCTATAAGATAACATGCTCAATTATTTAAGAAAAATACACATTCAAGAGTAAGTTTTGGGCTGTTATGAATAATTTTCTTTTTTTACATATGAAGTTGAAACAAATCTTTGAACAAGATTAGTACCAAAGAGACATTATCTTCTTTTCATCCATGGAGGAATTGTTTGGCCTGGCAAGTGACATTACATAATAATAAAAAGTACATATGTGAAGACTGAATCCTATTAAATAGTTGAATTATACCTCCTAAACAAAACTTTCATATCTGTTGGGAATAAATGATGATTTTAAAACATTGATTTTAATACATTTCAAAACAGTAAATAATACACAGACAATGACTAACTGTTCACTTAATTTTACCTGTTTTCCTCTACCAGGAACTTTTGACGAATGAAATGCTCCGCATGAATGATAGCCTGTAAAGAAAAACAAATAGTATGTCATTCTTATTGTGTAAGGTTAATTGTTCCAACCATACAGCAACCAAGTCTCATTTCTTACAAAGAGAATCAGTAAACAATTATGAATGCTTCCAAAATAAGCACGAGATTAAATGGTCAATTCCTTAAAAGAAATGATAACACATTTATATTGACCATTTCCAAGTTCTTTTGTTATCCTCAAGACACAGCAACATCAAAATAATGAATAAGATAAAGCTCAATACCTCCTAAGTCAAAGAAAAGCAGACTAAGCACATTGTTAATACATACGATACACAAGGAAAGTTTGAATGGACATATTGACAAGACATAGTGGCAACTAGTGACTAAGGGGGAGCTTTGAACAGATTCTTCTAGTGCCCCTAAAGTACACAGATGTTAGACAGATTAAAAGAGTGTCTCTCTTACTAAATCCTCTTATATTCACCAGTAATTGTATATAATAAAGGCAAGCAAAATGTAAAGTATTACCTATTTGACCAAGGGACCCAATATACATCTAGACAAATACATTGAAGAAACCTATTCATCGAAAATACTGTAGAAACATATGTAACATATTTATAGGAGTAGTTAAACCATCTGTGAAGTTTCTTGTTGATATAATGGAATAAATGAGTGGAATTTTGGATTAGTAAAATATTATGAACCTACTGTTGTTTATTTCAAGAGTGTGAAAAGTACAATCAAATTAGCATTCAGCATACAGCTAAATCAGGTCAGTCCCTTTGGGGATTTTTTAAATTTAGTAATATCTAAATGAATTAAATAAACTGCTATGCTCTAGACCAATAATTTTCAAACCCTATCAAAGATGATATCCTCAGGGCTGAACCATTTGATTTCACAAAAGTTGTTTAGCAGTATTTTGTACGATTCTTTCAATGACATACCTGAGGGCTAAACACGGTATACCCATAGCCATATACATATGGTCCCTTCGGAAAATGTCTGTGCTTCGTCATCCAGGGATGGACACTGTTTAAAGTTAATAATAGATATGTGCTTGAAAATATGTTTTTAATACACATGTATCCTTACTATACCTATGGGTCCATTAAATGCAAACAAAAATGATAACTTATATGAATTCATTCATTGAAGGACATATCTAAAATTAGAAGCAGTTGAATACATATCAAAATCATTCTTTTAATAACATATATATAATTGCTTATTAACAGTGAAATCTACAACACTGTAGATGAAGCTACTCTTACACTACTAAATTTGGATAAAAAAGACCACAACATAATTATGTCATATTGAACACATAAATATACAAAAGGTTAAATGAGATTGTCAAAAAAAATTATCATCATATATGAAGTGTCAATCTATGACATTAGTTTATCCCTAACTGAATCCTTTTTAGAATACAGATAATACAAGTACATTTTCACAAAGAATGGTTTTAAAAGTTTACCGGAAGTTAATAAAGTTATTTGTCAAACAAGCTGATATTGCAGCTCATAATCATGTGATACCTTTCGTTGTAAACACACATTTATTAGATTTCAATGTAGTCTTCCCTCATAACGACAAAGGCATAAAAAGAGGGGCAAAAAGAAAACAGTCAGAATTAATGATGAAAGTGCAACATGAAACACAGACATTATTACCTTCTGCTTTCTGCTGAGACAATGGAAAATATTCTCGAAATCACCAAAGGTACCTGAAAGACATAAAAAACATCTATATAACCTTTTAAACATTGTATTTCTTTCAAATAAAATATACTACAATGTGTATGATGTAAGAGATGGTATTTTTAGATACCATTCTCATGTCGGTTTTTGAAAAGGTTTATCCGCTCTTGCCACATGACATAATATCATTTTTTACTACAAGACACAAACCTCTGAGCAAGTGCCTCTGAATATTTTTTTACTTTTGATAATCAACACATTTCCATATAAATCAGAAAATGCTTAGGTGATAAAGACCAAATACATTAAAGTTGATGTTGTATTCATTGCTATCAATTAAAGTTCCCGGACGTCATACAATAAAAATATTAAAGTAACAAGAGCTGTCAAATATTAAAGTAACAAGAGCTGTCCGTAAGACAGCATGCTCGACTATTCGGCAATGTTGGAGAGGGGTATAGGTCAGGGAAATATTATTGTTTCTAAAATACGAGGGTGCAAACAATGATTCACAACAGTAGCCGTTGAGAAACGAACATGCATATAAAAACTTAACCAACAATTTTTAAGTACAAAATACTGCATTATTAGCTTAAATTCAAAACAAGAGATTTGAAACTTGTTCAGGGACCTTAGATTTTGACCCTATAGACATCTGTGACGTATCAAACCATATTATACAGTGGCTCATGAGATACAAACTTACACGCAAAAACTAAACCAAGATTTTCTAAGTACAAAAGTCTGCATGTTTTGCTTAAATTAGATACAAGAGTTTTGAAACGTTGTCAGGGACCTTAAAATATGACCCTGAACACATGTGTGAAGTATCAACTCATTCACTACAGTAGTTCATGAGATACAAACTTGCACACAAAAACTTAACCAAGATTTTCTAAGTACAAAAATCCGCAGATTTTGCTTAAATTTAAAACTAGAGGTTTGAAACCTGGTCAGTGACCTTAAATCATGACCATGAACACATGTGTTAAGTATCGAAAGATTCACTTTAGTCGTTCATGAGATACAAACTTACAGGCAAAAACTTAAACCAAGATTTTCTAAGTACAAAAGGCTGCATTATTTGCTTAAATTGGATACAAAAGATTTGAACCTTGGCCTGGGACCTTACACTATTACCCTGAACACATGTGTGAAGCATCAATCCATTCCATACAGTTGTTCATGAGATACAAACTTGCGCGTAAAAACTCAACCAAGGTGTGATGCCGACAGCGTGATTAGTATAGCTCTCCATATTCTTCGAATAGTCGAGCTAAAAGGTGAAATCGGCATACAGTATGCAGCTAGGCTTCAAACAAATATTCATAGAAATAAAGTCACTGAACTCGCTTTATAAATGTAGATAATGACGGAAAACCCCACAGTATCACTGACTGGATGATACATCCACTATATGGTAATTAGTTACGAAATGTAGGCTGTCACGTGATGATGCACACCAAACCTAGAGTTGTAAATTATGAAGCCCGTACATCCTACTGTTCTTTCGGTGTAAGTTCTTCATTGCTAATCGTATGTTATTCTGGCTAGTTTGATGTAAACACTTTAGTGCTAGAGCATGTATGTTAGTTTTCAATGTGTATTCCGAGTATCACGAGACCGGTTATTCATAGCTTGCCACATATACGTCATCTGTTGTCTTGCCATCGGATTTGTATTGTACATGCAATAGCTTTTGTTTTTTTTAAAAAGAATTGTCATTTCTAGGCACGAAGCAATAATTGGAGTATGCCATACATGTCAAATCTCTGATGTAAACCCCTCTTGTTTACCTTGTCCCGAGATCAATTCTAGGCTGAGCCTCTCTGATCCGTATTGGATTGTTATTTTTGGATTCCTATATATTTGGTTTCTTATATTGAATAGCATGTATCGATTGGGTTCCCCATATCAATTTGAATATAACATTACATAGCAACATTGCGTCTAAGTTTCTCCAACAATGTGATTCAAATTGGTTAATAAAAGTCGGCTAAGTAATCATTTGATCGCACAAAAAAAACCTGCCATTAAGATTATGGTATTACCTTAATGACATTGATCAATGTGATATCATTAATTGCCGACTTTCTTTAATTACATGTCTTTATTTATACGATGATTATACTAATAAAGGGCAATCACTTTCATTGAAGTTTTCACGCTTACATCATTTTTATCTCTCCTCACAAACAGTTGACAAATTGGATTGAAAATGGACAATAAAGCAAAACAATCTATTAACGTTTAATGCTATGCCATTTACAACCCATTTGAGGAAATTAATACGTATCTATGAAACTTTCTTCGTTTGTACTTGTGTACTGTGTAATGAATCACCTGTGTAAATAAAAGGTAGGTACGAGTTGACCTAGAAAATACGAGTTAACCAAAGATTTGGATACGAGTTAACCAAAAAGGGTACGAGTTAACAAGGGTACGAGTTAACAACGAGTTGACCAGTAACCAATAAAATATAAGCGTAACATACTTGTGTGGCCAAAATCATTTGAAGACGTGTAAACACAAAATCTTGAATGTGTTCTTAACTCAAAATCCCTCAAGATACTAAGCGCTTCCTCCACAGATCCAGCGCTGATCCCCTCGTTCACCGCCATGCTGGTTGGAGGATGCCAGACTGGGAAAAACCCGGGAAAAAAAGGAGAATAAAGATTCAAAAAGGGAAAATAACTCTTTATGAGTTTTAGTGGCGCTAGCCACTATGGCCATTTTGCCGCTTTGCCACATATGGAAAAGACCGTTTCCCGCTTCATAATTTTGGTTATTGATAAAAACCGGGCACAGACTAAAGCGCAGACGGCTTACGCAGACAATATAGACAAAGAGGGAAAACACAGACCAAAAGTAAAAGATGGGTTTCAAACATATATATACTCAAATTAAGTTTTTAAAGAGAAGTTTGTGAAGTCTTGTAAAAATCATTTGACAATTATCAAAGACCTCTGTGATCAAACCTGTTTGCTACTCTATGTATCTTTCCTCATCAAAATTAAGATGAAACTGAATGGTTTTAAAAGCAGAAGATACACAAAAATACTTTTAGAAAATTACCCAGCATTCTATGGATAAAGTAGTTTAGTATTAATAGTACCCATTACCAAACAATAACGACATTTGACCAGTTTGTTGCAGACGACACTAAAAAACATTTTAGGGAAAGGATAAATTGCTCTTTCCCAGCAATTTCACCTTTTTCATCAATGCTTTCTGCCCTATGAGCGGATTGAATTTCAGTTTCATCACATTTTAAAATTGTCTGCAAACTTTTTCAATTTGAGACAGTTAAAAATTTGGCGTGTGGTAATGGGTTAAACGGTATCCAGGAGCGTCTTCCAAAAATATATGTTTATGTCGCCGTAGTATGATCAAAAGATGGTGGCATCGATGAATAACCCAAAATCAACAGATATATAAGCAATCGAACAAAAATATTGCCGTTTCCATATAAAGAATCTTTTTTTCATATACCTTGCAAGGCTGGAGTACCTGCCCTTTTAACAAATCGTATCTGAATATCAACCAGTTACCAAAGACGGTGTCAAGATTCCTTTCGAGGCCGTCAGATTTATTTCAGAATAGAAAGAAATTGAGTGACAACACGGATCAGAGTGTTACTCATAAACTAGCAGGCGATTCGTTTACCACACCGTTTTCTTTGTTATTTGCTACAAATGTAACAGACAAAGCATCAATAGCAAACAGGTATACTTTTATAATATATATCTAGCTTTATTGCCTCCATTTTCTGAAGATTTGCTTATTTAAGCATGCATATTAAACACATAGATTTTCAAAGGTGAACATAAAAAAGAATTAAACACATGTTTATAATGTGAAAGGAAAAAGCTAAAGGGCAATACAGATGAAATAAAAATAAATCAATGTTATTAAATGAACAAAAAAGATGAACAGCTACTGTTAATACGTGTATGGGTAACATCACATCATTTATTTAAGCATATGCATCTTTAAGAAATTATGCACATAACCTCATAAATACAGAGTACAGTTCTAAGATGCACATACGTCTATTGTCCATTTCTTTGCATTCGTATTGAATTATTGCTGTCTGTTCTGTCTTAAGTTGAGTTTCGTGTAATAATAGTAATGACTCTCAGTACTTGGAAAAGCATTTCGACTGATTAATCAGTTCCAGGTACAAGGAAAAGCAGATGTTTCGGTCCAGGAGCATCTTTTACGAATATACGTGTGTACTATCAACATGGTGTTGTGGCAATAAAGTGGCAACGATGGTAAACACAAGGTTAATATATAATTAAACACTCGAACCAAAGACTTTACAACTCAAATATGTCCATGTGCAGTGCGTTTTTCGAAGTGTTTATTTTGGCACGGCGGCTCGGGAATCTTCATACTTATATACATGTGTTTTAACCCTTTACCATACGTTAATTATTTTCGACTGTCCTAAATTGAAAGAGTTGGCAGACGACATTTCAAGTTGTGATGAAATTAAAAATAATCTACTGAAAGAGTAGAAAACATTGTGGGAAAAGGAGATATTGCTTGTTAAGAGCAATTTCCCCTTTCGCCACAACTTTTCCAAGAGTCGCCTGCAACAAACAGGTCAAATGTCGTTATTGTTTGGTAAAGGGTTAATCAGTCTCCCAAGCACGTGTTGCACGCAATGCTCGTGTAGACGATTTCGTATATGATGTTCATATCAAAAGTAAATCAGTGCTCGTGGTGTGTGGATATAATATTCAAACAAATGGAATTAAGTATGTGTTGTGTGCTTAGTAATTAATCAAATAAATCATTTTAATATATAAAGTGTTCTAAAGAATGGAATAAAGTATGTATAAAGTGATTCGTAAATGATAGAATGAATCATGTTGATGTGTGCATCAAGTGTTCAAATGAATGGAATTAATGATGTGATTCGTGGTTACAGAAAATGGTTCGGATTCGAAAGTAGTTTGCATATCTGAAAAACATATAATTGAAAAGAGAAATCATAAGCGTTCCCGTGCTCTTCTTGTAAGTGATAGGAAATATTGTATAAGTACCGCATATTTTGTGCAAACACGCGGTCATTTATAAACCCACACACAGCTGTGTTTTGGATATACGTCGAACAACACCATGTGTTCAACTATGGGTAAGCACTTAACCGTTTTCTGCAATTTATATATTTTTGTTAGTTGAAAAACTTGCTCGATTGCACATTAAGTAGACTGACCAATTCGTAGAGATCGGGGGTTCAATACCTGGGCTAGGCCTCATGTACAAGTTCTAGCTGATATCATATAAAACATTTCCAAAAGATCCATGACGTTTCTTCGCGATGTTTAACACCCTTCTATTTAATATAATACTATACTTCATCTGACTTTGTATGTATTCACAAACGTTTCATTCACATATAATACATTATTCAAAAGTAAAGTATTCCCTTCCTTTTGGCTTTGTCAATCATTTTTTTCCATGCGAATAGTGGACTTTTTATTATATATAACAATGCTTTCTACTTGCTCCCAGTGTTAAATGCTGATGTTACAACAATAAAGGACATACTTGTGTGGTTAACCCTTAGAATACTGGTTAATTCTATTAGAATAGATATTGGTGTCGTCTACTTTCGAAAACCTTAAATGTCTGCTTAATCTTACTGAGGAAAGATACTCAGAGAAGCAAACCGGTTAGATCACAGGCCAGCCTCCAAATAACTTGGCGGCTGGCCTTTATCTAATATGTTTGCATAAGAATGAAGTCAGTTCCAGCGCTATAAGGGTTAAGACGTTTCTTCGAAACTCATACCGAGGGAATTGGTCGATGGGTGAGAAATGTAACTGTAATTGAAACATAATATGATATGGCTCTAAATACGAATGCATGTTGATTAAAAGAAAACGTTTTTGCTTACACTAGTTCTTGAATCAAAATTTGAAGTGAATGCTCCAACCCTATATTTGTTAATGACTTTGTTGACAACAAACTTAAATTTTAGGAGTCAAAAGCAAATCTTATTATTATTTACAACATGTTGGCGCAGTGGTACAATATAGTATAAAAGGAAGTAGACTCTTTCAACTCTACGAACGACAGCAGCAATATTGGACCCTGTCTTCTAGACCATTCAGAGTTTCTTTCAGGGACTGGGCCTCAAAAATAGAGTTGGAAGGCAAAAGTGCACGTTCGCGTAATGCTAAGTAAGATGTATTCAGTTCATTAGTAGACTGTTCTAGTTCCATGAATGACAGCATAATTATAAAATCTGTCAGGTAGGCCAATAACGGTTTCGTTCAGGAACTGAGCTTTAAGACTAGGGGGAGTGGTGGGGGCGGGCAGGCAAAAGAGCACTTTCGTTTTATCCTAGATAAGATGTATTCGAGACACAAGGACACTGTTCTTATTCCACAAATGACAGCATATTTTTCAGACTATTTTTTGACACAAGTACATTGTTCTTATTCCGACAAATGCTGATTTAGCAGCAAATGTGACTTTGTCACAGTGATTTGCTGTGCCATTTACACCATGTTTTGAGTGGGCTAATATGGAGTAATAGGTTAGGACAAAGTAGACAAGTACAAGTGGCAAAATCAGAATTACGGGAAGTCTCTTCTTTCATGATGATTTCCATATTAGAAAGCTAGACCATTATCAGGATGAGGAGGTGTGTTAGAGAAATATGAAATGGCAAAAACAGGGGAAAAACAACATATTCTTCCATAAGAGAGTTTGTATATTGATCAAATAAACCAACAGTAGTCAGCACAAATGAAAGCAGAGTATGTTCTTTGTTATTTAAAGGAGGACCTCTTTGCTAAGAAAATCAACTGCTAATAAGAAGCAATTCCTTTTTGCCACAGTGGTTTGTCAAGTGCACTACCTCACATTTGATTAAGAGGAATAATATGGATTAAGCATTGTCGGCAAAGGCGAAAAGTTTTGTTCTCAAAAGCTGAATTGACGGAACCTTCCTTTTTAATCAGAATGGTTTCAAAATAAAAAGCTCAACAATTTTCAAAATTGGGAAAAAAGTTTTTAAGAGTTAGATTCTTTGATTACACCCATTCCTCCATTTGTATAGTTGTGTTTAGGAACATAAACAAAACACCGGACAGTACAAATAAACATAAAAAAGTGCACTTTATTTATTCTATTGAGGAGAAAATACTATTCTTATAGGATCATCTGCTCATTAGGAATGGTGTGTTATAAAACACCTTTACTCGTTTCTTGGATAATGGGTTTATAATGGAATATCGGTCACGACCATGTTGAACCAAAACGGCGAGTTTCCCGTGCGTCTATAAATATAATTTGAAAAACCGGTCTTTGTTTTAATTTCACATATGCACGCACTGACCTGGGAATTTCAAACAAAGAAAAAAAATGTCTTATCACCACAGATACCTCTTAAGATATGTTCGTAGATGTGCTAGTTTGATCATGAGTTAGTATGTAATGGTTCATTTGTGCATTTAGATTGCTGAGACGGTCCGATCGTCGACGGACTACATACTGTTGCGTAGTTATGTGTTTTTCACCATGTGTAAATTGGTCCTTTGTTGACAAAACATGGTTCCTTTGATTCGTTCAAAGTGAACTGTTTATAACGGTTTGACACCGAAACATTGTGAAAAGAGGGGATATGTTATTGTCCATAAAAAGTAAACCAGATGTACATAAACAAAACCCGGTTTATACACTCTCTTGATAATATATGATGATGATAAATAAATGATCAAAATATGAAACGTTTACGAAGCGTTTTGTTTATTTGTAATTGATGCTTTCCGAAGTAGACAGTTCCAGAAATACCAGAACGGGGAGTTGTTAAAGGGATTGGTACCTATATGACACACAATCCTCCATACAGGAATGTGTGCTTAATCCAAACTCAAACCAACAACAGACAGCAAAAACGCATTAAACAAAATTCAGTTTTGTTATGATATTCGATTGAAACCATTTTGCTAAAAGAATCTATTGCTCGTCAGGATCAATTCTTCTCTTGTCAAAATGGTTTGCAATAAACTCTAAACCATATTTACTTAACAGGACAAATATAGGGGAAGGGGAAAATGACAAGGTAGACAAATCCTGTATCAAAAAAAGAATTGCTTGAACCATCCTTCTGTCACAATGGTTTCAAAAGAATGAAATAAAAGAATACTAGATTTGGTTGGTGAGGTTTAATATATCTGTTCTGGTATAACAACCATTCATTAACTTTGGTTGATTTTTTGTTTATCAAAAATAAAAACAACATCTCCACACAGCAATTAAGTATGAACAAACTTCAGTGTTGTTATGATGTCCAGTGGGAAGTAGAAACTACTGTATTGAAAGTATGATAATTTAAACAGAAGGAGCAATTATTACTTTGTCACAGTGATTTGCAATGTCATTTACTCCATGTTTAGTTGAGATTTTGTGTCAAAATCAGAACTGGTGGAATCACCCTTCTGTCACAATAGTTTCAAAGAATAAAGTTAAAGAAAAACCAGATTTGGTAAGGAAGATTAAGTATTTCTGTTCTCCTACAACAACCTTTCCTCATCTTTGGTGGAGTTTTTGTTTATTAAAAATGAAAACAACACCTCCACACAACAAAAAATCATTAACAAATTCCAGTGTTGTTATGATGTTCAGTGGGAAGTAGAAACTACTGTACTGAAAGAATGAATTGATCAGAAGGAGCAAATGTTACTTTGGCACAGTGATTTGCCATGTCATTAAGTCCATGTTTAGTTAAAATTCTGTGTCAAAGTCAGAACTGATGGAATCATTCTTCTGTCACAATAGTTTCAAAAGAATAAAATACTGATTTAGCAGCAAATGTTACTTTGTCACAGTGATTTACTATGTCATTTACACCATGTTTTAAGTGGGCTTATATGGAGTAATAGGTTAGGACAAAGTAGACAAGTAGAATGGCAAAATCAGAATTACGGGAAGTCTCTTCTTTCATGATGATTTCCATATTAGAAAGCTAGATCATTATCAGGATGAGGAGTTGTGTTTAAGAAATATGAAATGGCAAAAACAGGGGAAAAAACAACATTTTCTTCCATAAGAGAGTTTGTATATTGATCAAATAAACCAACAGTAGACAGCACAAATGAAAGCAGAGTATGTTCTTTGTTATTCAAAGGAGGTCCTCTTTGCTAAGAGAATCAACTGCTTATTAGAAGCGATTCCTTTGTGCCACAGTGGATTGTCAAGTGATGCTCTACCTCACATTTGATTAAGAGGAATAATATGGATTAAGCATTGTCGGCAAAGGCGAAAAGTTTTGTTCTCAAAAGCTGAATTGACGGAACCTTCCTTTTTTATCAGAATGGTTTCAAAATAAAAAGCTCAAAAATTTTCAAAATTGGGAAAAGTTTGAAAGAGTTAGATTCTTTGATTACACGCATTTCTCCATTTGTATAGTTGTGTTTAGGAACATAAACAAAACACCGGACGGTACAAATAAAAGTAAAACAGTGCACTTTATTTGTTCTATTTAGGAGGAACTACTATTCTTATAGGACAAACTGCTCATTAGGAACAGTGTGTTATGAAAAATCGGTACTCATTGCTTTGAAAGGGGTTTATTATGGAATATCGGCACGACCATGTTGAACCAAAACGGCGAGTTTCCCGTGCGTCTATAAATAGAATTTGGGAAACAGGTCTTTTTTTGATTTTCACATACGCACGCACTGACCTGGGATTTTCAAACAAAAATAATAAATGTCTTATCACGACAGATAGTACTCTTAAAATATGCTCTAAGATGTGCTAGTTTGATCATGAGTTAGTGTGTAATGGTTCACTCGTGCCTTTTGATTGCTGAGACGGTCCGATTGTCTACGGACTACATACTGTTGCGTAGTTATGTGTTTTTCACCATGTGTAAATTGGTCCTTTGTTGACAAACCAGAGCCGTCCCCTCATGGTTCCATTGATTTGTTCAAAGTGAACTGTTTATAACGGTTTGACACCGAAACATTGTGAAAAGAGGGGCTATGTTATTGTACATGAGGAAAATTTAACCAGATGTACTAAAACAAAGCCCCGTTTATACTCCCTCTTGATGATATATTATGATGATAAATAAATGACCAAAATTTGAAACATTGACGAAGCGTTTTGTTTATTTGTAATTGATATATCCCTCCTTTTACCACAGTGCTTTCCGAAGTAGACAGCTCCAGAAATACCAGGACGGAGAGTTGTTAAAGGGATTGGTACTTATATAACACACAATCCTCCATACAGGAATGTGTGCTTAATCGAAACTCAAACCAACAGCAGACAGCAAAAACGCATTAAGCAATATTCAGTTTTGTTATGATATTCGATTGAAACCATTTTGCTAAAAGAATCTATTGCTCGTCAGGATCAATTCTTCTCTTGTCAAAATGGTTTGCAATAAACTCTAAACCATATTTACTTAACAGGGCAAATATAGGGGAAGGGGAAAATGACAAGGTAGACAAATCCTGTATCAAAAAAAGAATTGCTTAAACCATCCTTCTGTCACAATGGGTTCAAAAGAATAAAATAAAAGAAGACTAGATTTGGTTGGTGAGCTTTAATATATATGTTCTGGTATAACAACCATTCATCAACTTTGGTTGATTTTTCGTTCATTAAAAATAAAAACAACATCTCCACACAGCAATTAAGTATGAACAAACTTCAGTGGTGTTATGATGTCCAGTGGGAAGTAGAAACTACTGTATTGAAAGTATAATAATTTAAACAGAAGGAGCAATTATTACTTTGCCACAGTGATTTGCAATGTCATTTACTCCATGTTTAGTTGAGATTCTGTGTCAAAGTCCGAACTGGTGGAATCATTCTTCTGTCACAATAGTTTCAAAGAATAAAGTTTAAGAAAAACCAGATTTGGTAAGGAAGATTAAGTATTTCTGTTCTCCTACAACAACCATTCCTCAGATTTGGTGGAGTTTTTGTTTATCAAAAATGAAAACAACACCTCCACACAACAAAGAATCATTAACAAATTCCAGTGTTGTTATGATGGTCAGTGGGAAGTAGAAACTATTGTACTGAAAGTGTGAATTGATCAGAAGGAGCAAATGTTACTTTGTCACAGTGATTTGCTATGTCATTTACTCCATGTTTATTTGAGTGGGCTTATATGGAGTAATAGGTTAGAACAACATAGACAAGTACAAGTGGCAAAATCAGAATTATGGGAAGTCTCTTCCTTCATGATGATTTCCATATTAGAAAGCTAGACCATTATCAGGATGAGGAGTTGTGTTTAAGAAATATGAAATGGCAAAAACAGGGGAAAAAACAACATTTTCTTCCATAAGAGGGTTTGTATATTGATCAAATAAACCAACAGTAGACAGCACAAATGAAAGCAGAGTATATTCTTTGTTATTCAAAGGAGGACCTCTTTGCTAAGAAAATCAACTGCTTATTAGAAGAAATTCCTTTTTGCCACAGTGGTTTGTCAAGTGCTCTACCTGTACATATTCAGTTACATGTAACCAACATTTCTTCTTCTCGGAAATATATATTAGAAACAAATAAAGGGCATAGTTTAGAATGGATTTCACAAAAATTATTTCTCAAGACGCAAGCCTCAGTAGAATATGTATCATCTTTAAAGACAGTCCATCATTTTACCCAACTTAAAAATCTTTTCGGAAATAGATGATAATGTATCTTCTTTCTCTTCTTAAACCAAATATCTTAAATCGCAAGCCACAGACATATGGAAATGTTCCATACCACCAGCGTTTTAACCATTCCTCAATAGAAGAAAATATGCCTGGTCCAAAACGAATGCGCAAGCAGATGACATATGTACCATAAAGGAAGAACATTTTCTTAAGGATATCATAGAGAAATCGTTGTAGCAACAAATGAAACAATTAGAATCCTGGGTTATTTTCTAAAAATAGTTTTTTTGTCGCCTGCTTTCCCAAAACCTTAAATTTCAGCTTATTTTTGTTGAGAAAAGATACTCAGAGTAGCTAACGGGTTAGATCACAGGCTAGCCGCAAATTTTCTTGGCGGCTGGCCTGTGATCTAACCTGTTTGCATAAGCATGAAGTCGGTTCCAGCACTATGAGGGTTACGAGCATGTTATCAAGTTATCCTTGTCCCAGTCTCCGAGGATTTACCCATTACCACAATGGTGTGACATTGATATTTGGTGTTAGACTCTGCCTCTGATCAGCCCGAAAAACCAGGGTGGACTTATCCGGGCCATGCTTCTTGTTCACAGGATTTTTATCCTTGCGTTTCTCCAAACTGACATACTAGACAATATGCTCGAACATCAGACCTTATTCCCCGCACACAATAATGTATATCTATTTGAGAACAGACAACACTGTTTGTGTGATAAAATGGGGAAGAATGCTACTCTCACTCTGCGTGATAAAATGCGGGAAAATGCTACTCATGAATTAACAGCGGATTATTTCACCACACTGTTTTATTAAGGTATCCGATCCAAGCGTAACATATAGTGCGTCACTAGCAAATATATTAACTCAAATTAATGAAACCAGTCTGACAAGTAACTCTGAGTATCCACTATGACCTATTCCCGAGTAAGCATGCGTAGGAATTTCTACTGATCTAGATCAATTCAAAACGACAATCATATTATTGCTTAAGAACAAAACAGAAGTTAGTTTTTGCAAAAATGGCATTTTTAATGTGTACATGTATACTCATGTGCATATATAGACATACAAAACACAACAAATTCTCCTTTTCTTAGATAAACTTCTTGTTCTTTTAGCGATAATTGTCTGATGATTATTTTAAGACTCAACAAACATCTTCTTTAAAACTTAATTTGAGTGTACATGTTCAAAACCTATCTTCTATCTATAATAGGTGCGGTCTGCGTTTTCCTTCTTTGTCAAGTGTGTCTGTGTTTTCCTTCTTTGTCTAGTGTGTCTGCGTTTTCCCTCTTTATCTATGTTGTCTGCGTTTTCGCTCTTTGTCTATATTGTCTGCGTTTCACGTATAAGATGTCTCGATATTTTGCACCCAACAGAGTAAAAACTTAAAAACAAATCAACATGACAGTCATATTAATAAAAACAGCTGTTTGTTTACTAAATAAAGCATTATTAATATATACATGTATCTTCATATGCATATAGACATACAAAACACAACAGATTCTCCATTTTTTAAAAAAAACCTTTTTATTCTTATAGCGGTAATTGTCTTATAATTCCTTTAAAATTCAACAAATATTATCTTTAAAACTAAATTTGAGTAAATATGTTCAAAACCAATCGTCTATCTATGCGCTCTGCGTTTCACCTTTTTGTCTAGTGTGTCTGCGTTTTCCCTCTTTGACTAGTTTATCTGCGTTTTTACTCTTTGTCTATTCTTTATTTTCTACATAAGCCGTCTGCGTTTTTGGGAGACCCTCAAAACCAGTACCGTCCGGCCCAACGGAATCTAGTTGTCTATAATGTTAGAATCTGTCATGTTTTGGTCCTTCCTTAGTCTACAAAAACAGACATTTTGGCATGTTCACAGTACCTTCCATGAAAAGATTCAAAGTTAATCCTTGTTGTTTCACTATTCCACACTCAGTTCCCAATCATAATTTAACGAACAAACATACCGAAGATCAGCTACTTTTTTCACTACCGGCCATTACTTTTTACTTACCTTTTAAATCGCATACACAAATGGTGGGGTCAGCAACGGACGTCTTCCTCATCGCTTCGCCTTCCACGAGAAGTACTTCTGGAAAAAACAACAAACCAACGATTTAAAACATGGCCAACAACCACAAAAAATAAAAAAAAAACAGTCAAAAACACCCCCTCTTATGTCCTTAAAGCACACTCAAAGTAACATTCTAAATTTTCAGGAACTACTTTTTACTGTACAACGACCTCTAGCCTGGAGGTCCTGGCCCATGCATACCCGCATTACCTAGTTCGCGGTATACAAACGGGCAAGGCTCCAGGTTAAACAACCTCCAGAAGTAATTCGTCAGTGGTCTCTGACCATAAAATCCGGTCCGACCCAGCTGCAAGGATTCTATCGATTAAGCTCAGCTATGAATTACATCGCTTATATATGATAACATTTCAAGGACAAACACAATGTGAAAAAGGCTAACACAATGTGAAAAAGTATATAAGACCAAATATACAAACAAACATATGAGGGGTTCACGGTAATTGTCTTTTTTAAACCAGCCAGCTACGCCCATGACTGCACAATACACTCATGAAGCAGCTTACTGCTTTCCACATAACTATAGCTGATCTGTGGCGAGAACGACTAGCCATTCGATGTCAGAATGAACATTGCCTGAGCTAGGTCTTAAACTCTGGTGCCTTCTACTCTTAGTTGGACACACTAGTGCTGATTGAATTAACCCTTAGAATGCTGGGCAATTTTCTAAAGGCAGATTTTTGTGTCGGCTGCTTTCCAAATCCTTAAAAATCTGTACAGATTTGATGATGAAATATGCTCAGAGGAGCAAACAAGTGCGATCACAGGCCAACCGCCAATTTACTTTACTAAAGTGATCTAACCTGTTTGCATAATCATGAAGAGGTTCCAACACTATAAGGGCTAGTTAGCAATGCTCGCTCACTTAGATTTGAATGAATGACTTTGGAAAATAATTGACCTAGTAGGGGCACAGGGGTGTATACTTATCCTGGAATCAGTTTTATGTAATACAACAACCATGTTGTCATATTACATAATACTGACCTCAGGATAACTATAGACCCCTGTGAGGTGTACGAAAATCACGATTGATCGGTTACAAAATATAACCCTTTCCCAAACAACACATTTTCGACTGTCCCAAATTTAAAGAGTTTGCAGACGGCATTTCAAAATGTAATGAAATTGGAAAATAATCTTCTGATAGGGCAGAAAGCAATGTTGGAAAAGGAAAAATTGCTCGTTACAAGCAATTTCTCCTTTTCCCACAATGTTTTCTAAAGTCGTCTGCATCAAAGTCGTCAAACGTCGTTATTGTTTGGGAAAGGGTTAAGGCAATCTTTCTTGTCGCATTCTAGCAGTGATAGTTTTTTTCTTTTGCTGATGGATAAAAAAACCCACATCATATATTGAATCTACAATATTCGATGCTTCAACATTGACCCAACGGATGAAATGAAAAACAAGAAGATATTAATATAAATCTAAATTTATTTCTTCTTATAAAACAAACAGCCTCAACTTTCTCAGCAACCAATATTCCAACCATATCATTAGAACAAGAAATGTTTATCTTTTTTATTTCAACTATGCTTTAGATTGTGTCAATATTATTTCAGTTATCTTGTGATTCTAGATTCACATTGATGAAGGAAGACCCAAACATGACTGGTCGTAAGGAAGGGTCATGCCATGTGGAATCATGGCCATTCTGTAAGAAAGGGTCATGCCATGTGGGATCATGGCCATTCCGTAAGGAAGGGTCATGCCATGTGGAATCATGGCCATTCTGTAAGAAAGGGTCATGCCATGTGGGATCATGGCCATTCCGTAAGGAAGGGTCATGCCATGTGGAATCATGGCCATTCCGTAAGGAAGGGTCATGCCATGTGGAACCATGGCCATTCCGTAAGAAAGGGTCATGCCATGTGGAACCATGGCCATTCCGTAAGAAAGGGTCATGCCATGTGGAACCATGGCCATTCCGTAAGGAAGGGTCATGCCATGTGGAATCATGGCCATTCTGTAAGGAAGGGTCATGCCATGTGGAATCATGGCCATTCCGTAAGAAAGGGTCATGCCATGTGGAACCATGGCCATTCCGTAAGGAAGGGTCATGCCATGTGGAATCATGGCCATTCCGTAAGGAAGGGTCATGCCATGTGGAATCATGGCCATTCTGTAAGGAAGGGTCATGCCATGTGGAATCATGGCCATTCTGTAAGGAAGGGTCATGCCATGTGGAATCATGGCCATTCTGTAAGGAAGGGTCATGCCATGTGGAATCATGGCCATTCCGTAAGGCAACGAGAATCTTTCATGAAATCCAAATGCTGTCATTGGGATTTGACCCATTATTGAGAGGGAACTGCAATTTCTGCAGCATGACAAACCTAATCTGTTTAAAGTAACTACATTTAGCATGTATGATTATAAAATCCATAAAGGAAGCAATCTGATTGTATGGAGAAATTAACGAGACTAGACACCTTAAAGCCTTTAAACTAAGTATTGGCATATCACAGCTTAAAGTGGTCATGGTATATAAACGAAAACATTATGTATAAAGAAAACAGTCTTAACTTGTCAAGGTATTTTACCATGCCACAATTCTGTCTAAGTGTGTCTGTTCAGTTAATGCAATAAAGATATTCTGATAGCTTTCATGTTATAAAACGCAACATTGAGAAGAATATTACAATAAACAATGTAACAAAAAAGAAAGTGGTAATAGCAATAAATTCTTACTTCAATTTACAATGCTTTCTGGACAAATCTAACAAGCAGCAAAAGCAGATAATGATAAAGTTGTTCAAAAACCAGTGCTAACATAGAAGAAATTGTTGACTGGATCAAATATTTGACCCTTTATTTTTTTCTGCCAACAGTCATACACTAAAGTCTGGAAAACACTTTCACAATGGTTATGGATTTTCTCACTAAGTTTTCTAAGTTCATCATTCGATGAAATTTGTAGTAAACGTTTAGGCAATTCGCGGTAGAATGTACTGTGCAGCGAATGCCATGAGTGGGGCACCAGTAGGAACCCCAGGAAACGGGCCGCTGGACCCTGCCACATCAACGTGGGAATATGGAAGCGGTTTGTCCGAGTCATTTCCATGCTGAAAGGTATAAAGTCTATTTAAATACAGGAACTTTTTGTGAGTTTAATGAAGCACTAAAGTAAGTGCTTCACATAGAACTCTTAACAATCTTAGTTATAGAATTTGAAATATGGGTTTGTATTGTAATCTGAATGTTGCATATTTCTATTTTCTAAAGCCATACTTGCGCTCATTTACATTTCAATTGTGAAAGTTCTAGAATAATAAAAAAATAAGTTCCCTTTTACAGAGGAATTGAGACAGTTACACGTTCACATAATGCTTTTAAAAGAGTGAATATGATAAGGTTTTTTCTACAATGAATGATTAAACAAGGTCAGCCATGAAACGTCAGGAACTAAAAAAACCCAAAAAATTCTCCATTTTGAATGTTCATGTTGTTATTATTTGATAATTGACAGCATTTTCATGTGTTTCCGTGATTTTTCTAACCAGGTGATCGCCACTCATAAATCCGAGTGCTCCTGCAGGTGTTATATTGTCCTGTGGTTTTTCACTATGATTCAACACATTCTATCATAAATTATAATTCATATTACCTAGTGAAGCAGTATTTCTAAGCGCTAGTATGCTTTTAATTTTACTGACTTCATATATGGAGAAAAGGATCAATATCAGGGAAGAACAGCCTCAGATAGCCTTGACTAAATGACTTGAGGAAAGTATCTGCATAAGTTGAACCTTTTGAGGAAAGTATCTGCATAAGTCACATGACTTGAGGAAAGTATTTGCATAAGTCACACAACTTGAGGAAAGTATATGAGTAAGTCCCAGAACAGAAGTGTATTTCATGACTTGAACACCCAAGTGACCATTATTAGTACAGCAACAGATATAAACGAATAATATCTTCAACACCAAACTTTCAACCCAAGCGGACAAGCACCACTTCCCTTGTTCAAGACAAATGCAGCAATCAAGAATCACACTAATATGCATTAATTGTCTGAAAAATATTCTATGTTTATTCTATGCCTGAAGCTAGGATCAAGAATGTGTGATACGTTCACATACTTACCTTATCCAAGCCTGTAGCTAGGATTATGAGGTTTGATATGTTAACATGCTTACCTTATCCAAGCCTGAAGCTAGGATCATAAATGCGGATGGAGACTGGTGTCCTCTCGGGGTACGGCTAGACGGGGAATTGTTACACTGTAACACATCTTCATACTCCGACTTGCCTGTGTGGAATTCATAATCCTGAAATTATAAATGTTCTTTATCCATGAAATAAAAAATGTGGATTTTTACCAATAATTTTGATTGACTCTCAGCAATAATGAACACAAGCTGGTACAATCTTTTCTATTGCCATGGAATTCGTATTTTTCTTGTTGGAAAAATATCCAATGTTATTTAGATTGAACTTTGGGTAGTAATTGGGGCCATTGCAATCCCCGTCACCATTTTCAATACATGCTGAAAAAAAAATAAAAATCAATCTTCTGATAGAGAAGAAAACATTGTGGGAAAAAGAGAAATTGCTTTTTCAGAGCAATTTCTTCTTCTCCCACAATGTTTTCTAGAGTCGTCTACAACAAACTGGTCAAATGCCATTGTTGTTTAGTAAAGGGTTAATATAAATTTCATCTGTAGATAAATTAACCTTGGGTAAAGTCCAATTCCCTGCTCCGTCAATATAATTTCTGACTGAGGTAAATGTTTGTGATACATTTCTGTCCAAATTTTGAATAGTCCTGTACGTGCAGGGGACCTTCGTGCAGTATTAATTCAGAAAAATCCAGGAACAACAGTCAGTCAGACTTGCAATTTTATTGAATTCATGGCCTAATCTATAGAGTTATTGAAACCTCATTATTCGTTTATGAAAAGAACTGTGTAAAATTTAAGGAACAAGATTTTACTGTTTTGAATCTATACATGCATCAAATTACTCATAAGTTTTAATGATGAATTGAAATAAGTCACTTCTCAAAGACTTGTAAAAAAAATTATACCAACAGCTTAGGATATGTTTTGCTTTTATCAATTTCCCTTTTCTGAGGAAATGGCAAAAGATGACTCAACAGCTCTTTATCAAAAGAACCAAATTTCTCCATTAAATAACATACCAGAAAAACTCATATTCAAACCATTGCGACCAAAAGATTTTTTTTCTCATAATAAGCAAATCATTTGAAACTTATACAATTGCTTATGTTAGAGAAACAGTTGGGACATTCACCTCTCTCCGGATGTTGGAAATTTCAAAAGGATCAGCAAACTTGTCTCCGCAACTCTGTAGTTCGGCACTTGTGTTGAGTTTGGTAGCTGGTCCATTAGACATGACAATCTGGAGAACAGAAACAAAACATTTATTGAAGCTTCATAAATAACATTATCTAGATTATTTCCAGAAATAAGACATTTATTGAAGCTTCATAGATAACATCATCTAGATTATTTACAGAAAGAAGAATGTTATGTCATCATTCGTGCTTATGCTCATATGGATTTAGTTAATACCAACATTTTTTTCAGTTTTGTTTTAATGCACAACTTATAATAATGAAGGACGATCCTATACTTGACTACCTATAAGTGCTGGCTAAGCCAGGTTGAACCATTGGCATTTGGAGAGTCAGTCGGAAGACTGCCTCTCATGAAAATCCAAATGCTGTCAGCGGGATTTGTTCCCATGCATAGAGGGGCAATGTTAACTAGAACTACTAGGCCATGAAGGCCCCCACATTACCTCATTTAGATTATTTTCAAAATACAAAGCATTGATGAGATGTTTCATCAATGTATTCAAAAAGACTTTGTACTCTGTGAAACTAAAGCATATAAAATTAATTGGTAATATCTATTAGAAAACCTAAAAGAAAACACTGTAGGTGAAAATTAATTCATCAGTATTAGTTGTAGCTTGAAGTGAAGAAGATGTCAATTGTCCTGTTGATTTTTGTATTAATGGAATTTTTATAAAGATCCAAATAGATAGCAATAGCAGATGACTTTAAAAAGTAAGAAATTTGCTATGTTTGCATTAGCATAATGTCGGTTACAGCACTATAAGGGTTGAATCAGAATCTATAAATTAAATGGTTAGAATGAGTCCTACCGAATATTGTTCTCCCATGGCAATAATGGCATGTCCTGTCAGAGTGGCAATTGTGAAGATAGATGGGTTGACTGCTTCTTGTGCCTGCAACAAACAAATGGCCGGTTTATGAAGCGCAACTAGTTTAATTAATGGTACCTGACTTATATCCACTTGGCGCCTGACATATTGATAGAAAATTGGAGGTACTTGGTATAATCAGTGAAAAGTGTTTCTTGGTGACATTCATTATATGAAAGTTTCATCAAAATCTGTTGAAGAATGAGAGATGAGTTGCACTCCGAAGGATTTCTCAAATTCAATCTATTTTTAGCAACAGTGACCTTGACTGAAGATTGAAATCCTGCCAATATGCACCAGGGCACTTGGTGACAATCCTTTTGTGAAAGTTTCATCAAAATCTGTTGAGAAATGTAGGAGTTGAGCTCGGAAGAAATTGTCCACTCCCATTCACCCATCCGCCAGAAAACCTGGATTAAAAGCCCTACAGTGTTTCCTACTTTTGTTGCTCTTTACATCAGCGCACTCCAAGCAAATATACAAACTTATTCAGAGAATCACAAAATAACATGTTTTTAATAATTATACAAACTTAAAAAACTCCTGGCTTTAGCATTACAAAAACAAACATGGCAGCCAATGAAGGAAATTGCTTGAGATGAGTAATTTTGCCTTTTTCTCAAGAAACAATGTTTTGTCCAAAATTCATAAAATATTATTTTTTATTTTACTACTCTTGCCTCCAAGACCCTTCTCTAAACTTCTGTATGAAGGAGTAGGTTATATAAAAGGTTAATATCTATTTAAGTAAACATATAGTTATATCACCAGTTCTGTATGAAGGAGTAGGTTATATAAAAGGTTAATATCTATTTAAGTAAACATATGGTTATATCACCAGTTCTGTATGAAGGAGTAGGTTATATAAAAGGTTAATATCTATTTAAGTAAACATATAGTTAGATCACCAGTTCTGTATGAAGGAGTAGATTATATAAAAGGTTAATATCTATTTAAGTAAACATATAGTTATATCACCAGTTCTGTATGAAGGAGTAGGTTATATAAAAGGTTAATATCTATTTAAGTAAACATATGGTTATATCACCAGTTCTGTATGAAGGAGTAGGTTATATAAAAGGTTAATATCTATTTAAGTAAACATATAATTAGATCAACAGTTCTGTATGAAGGAGTAGGTTATATAAAAGGTTAATATCTATTTAAGTAAACATATGGTTATATCACCAGTTCTTTGAAGCGGCATAGAACATCAGCCATAACCATCCTTCCCTCGGCATCAGTGTTCCCGACACGAACCCTCCTTCCAGCCCGCGATGTGATGATCTCATCTGCCACGTAGCATTCTTAAAATGAAAATAAAAACAATTTGAATTGGTGTTTTCATTCTATGCCACTTTAATGATATTTCTTTAAATTTCTGATGATACCAGCATATATCTTTGCATTCTCTCACCAGTAAGGCTAAACATATTTGCAAATTTTACAACAAAGACTTCTCACAAGAATGACAAACCAATACGAATATTTTAAAGATGTCTCTTAAAACACAAACACACACAGTTTTGAGGTGCAGTGAAGTATTCTGAATCCCATTCAGTATTTGCCAATAATAAAATTCCTAATAATTAATTCTCTCTATTAAGTGGAATTCATTATTTCCAATTATGGTAAAGTTCTTGATATATGCTTAGTATAGAGTTACGTATAATCACACAGATGTACTTTTTCCAGGGATGGCATAGACTAGGTGATCCAGACATAGATGTTTTACTCTTGTGTAATGGCAAATAACAGCTTTGATTAACCAATAAAGTTTATACTACAGAGCCTAACTGCCAAACTACATACCAGTACTTTTATCATAAGGCGAATTTATCAAGTGATGAATTAACACCAATTTGTGAACCTATAAATGCAAGTCAGATCATGGCCGGTGAGATATCTCAAACAGTGATCAACACAACAAATATTTAAATTTGATCTGAATGAGGTTTCATGGAACATGGAGGGTGTATGGAATTCCTCTGACAACATAATTCAGAATATCTTTCAATCTAATTTACTGATCCTTGACAATATCATTCAGTATATCAATCTAATTTACTGATCCTTGACAATATCATTCAGTATATCAATCTAATTTACTGATCCTTGACAATATCATTCAGTATATCAATCTAATTTACTGATCCTTGACAATATCATTCAGTATATCAATCTAATTTACTGATCCTTGACAATATCATTCAGATCCTACACTGTTTCTCACCAGGGCCAGACCTCCTACTACACGCAACCCTTTCGGCTTCAGGATAGATAGTGTCTATAAATAAAACAACCCAAAACATAAAAATCTATACTTCAACTTGTGGTAAGTTTGGTAAGGGATCAATTCAAGAACAAAAAACTAACTATTATATTAAGGCTATTGTCATAGGGACTGTAACAATTAGGCGAGTGCAATATATATAAATTCCACTATTCAATATATGATGACTAGATCCATTATCAATAATCTGCTGATTACAAAATGGTAAGAGTTCTACAAAACAAGCCTAAGGCACATCCATGGACAATTAAGTCTGCTGTTTTACTAACTCTGCATGTGAGCCGGGTGTAATTTAACTAGGTAAATACTGACACAGTCAAAAAAAAAAAAGAGCCTTGTTTATCCAGACACTTTCAATCCAAGGAGTAATGTCCGTATTAACGGATAATCAGGAATAAAGAATCAGCGAGTTTCCAGTGAAATGTTTAGCAATACACCGTTTTTCATAATAATTACTTTAAAGTAAAAAATTACATAATAGTTGAAAATCATTGCCAAACATTGTCTCCTGTTTGCTGTCAATGCAGCGAGTTATCATCTTTTACAAACTCGACTTTCTGCACTTGACGATATTACAATTAGAAATAACCAGTTAACTGACAGAATGACCGATTTACAAACATTCAAAACCTTTCATTACACTACACTTGGTGACATTTTGTGATCAAGCATATGTGCGAATTTGCCAAAGGTGTGAATGTCGTATTATCGTTACGCCAATTAACGTAGGTAACTGCGGAAAAAAAATCATTATACTGGTATCCAGATTAGTCGTACACATATACTATTAGAAGTTAGGTTTGGTTCCAAACTTGTATTGTCCGGAGCCGGAAAACAGATTATCTGGATGAAATAGTGCAATTGAGGAAGATAGGACCAATCCCTACAAATTCTGTCCAGATGGCGAATAATCCGGATTAACAATGACCGTACTATCGAGGGTCGACTGTACACTGATCATATAAATAAAACTAAATGAAGAACTTGTGTTGATAATCTGATTACCTTGAAGAATCCTGCTACAGCAGCGGCCCCACATTTATCTCTGTGCATTCCCGCCATTACTCCACCAGCCTTGATATCAGCGCCACCTGTGTCATAGGTTATACCCTGACAAACAAGGGAGATAAGTGGGAAAAATGATTAAGGGAGTTTCTCAATACATGTATCTAAATTAGTTGTATTCATACTCAAAAATTAATAAATTCTATCAAACCTGAAGATGAGTTTCAGTATTATGATTTACCAAATTCATTTTTCTTATGAGGAATAAAAGATGCCGGTTTCTGCCATGAAGAATAAAAGATACTCGCTTTACCAAACTAAGCATCAAAGACATTCTTAATACAATCTCACATTTCAAATGTAGATAAAATTAACTCAAATTCCCAAATGAGGAATACTAAAGACTTAATTTTCACACAAGGATTACAGCAAATGTTTCTTTTGTCAAAATGGTTTCTTAACCCTTTATCAAACTCCAAATTATTGACTGTCCCAAATTGAAAGAGCTTGCAGACAACATTTCAAAATGTGATTAAATTGAAAAGTAATCTGCCGATAGGGCAGAAAACATTGTAAGAAAAGGAGAAATTGCTCTTAATGAGCAATTTCTCCTTTTCCCATAATGTTTTCCAGAGTCGTCTGCAACACTCTGGTCAAATGTTGTTATTGTTTGGTAATGGGTTATATACTCTAAAGCTGATGGATAAACTCACAAGGGGATATATGAAATACTCTCGGCTTTCCAATGAGGATTATTAAAAACTTACTTTTCCCACAAGGAATACTGTCTTTTCAATCTCCCCTTCACCAACGTACTCAAGGAAAACAAGTCGGGCCTGGTGTCTTTCAACAACTGAAACAGTTAGGAATTCAAATAAATGAAAACATAAAGGATTAATAAATTTAGCTGATCAAACCAATTAGAAAAGATTCAAGAGTATGTTTTAAAAAACTAGATACATATTTTGATGTCACCAACTTAAACCATTTAAGAATTGTTAAAACCCTGAAGGGAAAACCCAAACAAAAAAGACCACATGATCTGACCTAGAAAACAGATTAAAGGATATATTATTCATACACTTTTAGTTGCATGTATATCTATTATGCATAAAACAATTAGCAAAACTCCTTACTCCATTTATTTTGCCAAACTTGCTTTAGAAGACATTAGAAACTAAATTGGCATTTTGTTACAATAGTTTCGACTCACTATCACAAAGACATGTATTTTGATGTCACCAACTTAAACCATTTAAGAATTGTTAAAACCCTGAAGGGAAAACCCAAACAAAAAAGACCACATGATCTGACATAGAAAACAGATTAAAGGATATATTATTCATACACTTTTAGTTGCATGTATATCTATTATGCATAAAACAATTAGCAAAACTCCTTACTCCATTTATTTTGCCAAACTTGCTTTAAAAGACATTAGAAACTAAATTGGCATTTTGTTACAATAGTTTCGACTCACTATCACAAAGACATGTATTTTCTTGTGCTTCTTTTGGTCTTATAATGGTTGTGTTTAATAAGAAACAGTTGCAGATTCCCATATAGGGGATAGGTTTAAGTGCAAGCAACGATGCTAATGAGAGAGGTCTATTTGTATTTGTTCCGCAATATTTTGGACAACACTGCTCGCAAATTTTACAAAGGTATCCAAATAAGTATTTATTTGTATGAAGTTTAACTCTTTGTCAACAATATTTCATTTATTTTAGAGCTTTCCTGGTTCATCAGTACTAAGCTTAGGAAGCCAAAGGAAACTTTCACAGCACCAGAGGTGTAGATTAGGCTCAAAGCCAGAACCCTTGACTTCAAAGACTCCCAACTCAACCAATGTACATGAATGTGTAATTCATTGAAAACATTATTATTCTATAAAGATCTTTCTTCTGTAAACAAGTTAACGATGGGTTTTCATGTAGTTTATCCCTAAGAATGCTGGGTAATTTTCAAAAAATAGATTTTTGTGTCACCTGCTTTCAAAAACCTTAGATATCTGCTTAATTCTGTTGAGAAAAGATACTCAGAGTAGCAAACAGGTTAGATCACAGGCTAGCCACCAATTTTTGGCGGCTGGCCTGGATCTTACCTGTTTGCATAAGCATGAAGTCGTTCCAGTATAATAAGGGTCAAATAAGAGTGGATGTGACTTACATCTTGCTGCCCTGTTCACAGCTGCCAACAGTGGGTACTCCTTTGTGAGGGTTTCAAGGTCAGAAATCACAGTCATCTGGAAACCAGCAGCGTAATAAATATAAAACTTCATCACAAATATTCTTAATTACACAGAAGAACTTCTTTACAAAAAGAACTAAGGAGATTATAACATGTCAATCAATACACTTTCTTCTTCCCAAATGATTGTGGCGGTATATACAAAGGAACTGATTATAAACAACTGTGATAAATAAGGGACAAAACTTACTAGAATAGATTTCGTTTGTCAAAAATAGACATCAATTACATAGTTTTAGTAATCCTATAGATACCATAACAACAGGTCTTTTAAGCATGTTTTCCTCTTAATCTATTGATATTATCCATGTTTACAGACTTTACATTGAGCAAAGATTAACTAAAAAGAATCATTAATACCTTGATATTTGTACCCTTAAACACGTCCGCAAGATATTCAGCGGCTTTTGGTGCTGCCATTCTTTCTGGGTCTGATCCACCTATGTCTCTTGCAACAACTCTGCAAGTCATTCAATTCCTCTTTCTTAACCCTTATAGTGCTGGAACCGACTTCATGCTTATACAAACAGGTTGGATCGAGGCCAGCCGCCAAGAAAATTGACAGCAGGCCTGTGATCTAATCCGTTTTCTACTCTGGAGTATCTTTCCTCATCAAAATTAAGCAGAAATTTTAGGTTTTGGAAAGGAGACGACACAAAAATCTATTTTTAGAATATTACCCAGCATTCTAAGGGTTAATATGATAAAGAGGCTATGAAGTAAAATCTGCATATGCTACCCTTCTTATAGATAATCTTACCCTTTCTCTAATATGGGACTTTGATTAAACTTAAAATTTCTTGTAGCCAACACTTATGAGATACATATGAAAAGTGACATTTTTTTATAATAACTTTGGAAAGGAATCACTGTAACATTAACATATTTTTTTTGGTCACAGTGGCTTCTTAAATATTCTAAAGCTGATGGATTTACTCACAAGAGTATATATTAAGCAAATGGTTAATGAGACATTATGAGGACCAGTGAACATTCTAATAATGATAAATCATTTCAAGCAAACACACAATTGAGTCCTATTTATCAAAAAGAAAACTCATTTATAAGACACTTCAACCCAAAATACCATTGGTTTTACAGGATTTGTGTGAAGAAATTTTTAAATCACTGGGAGAAAGGAAAAAATAGTCATATATGTAACTTCTTTTATCTTACAACAGCAATTTCTTTCTTCTTGATGTTACAAATTCACTTGTCGTCTGCTAACTCTTCATATTTTGAAATAAAAACATTCCCCCTAAAGATTTAGCTATCAACTTGTTATGCAGTTTTGCGTTGCCCTGATCACGAATATCAGTTGCAATTTAGATAATCAAATTGAGTAAAGATATATGACCTAACTGTTTCATAAGACAGCATAACCCTTTGCTTGATCATTCGATAAAACTTTAAACACAAGTCATGCAGAAGTAAGAATAAAAATGATCATAAAGATAAAAGAAGCTACTGTAACAAAATAAAGAGTACTCTTAGAAATGGCCATTATAAGCAAGACATAATCTTTTTTTGGACCTTTTCGTGTATAAAAAATCTGTTCTTTGCTATTGCAGTCATAAATAACTAAAACCAATGTTTCAGTTACCATTTTTGTCTGTTTTATCAGTGCCAATAAAACAGGCTTTACACTTAGGAAGGGCATAAATCTTGGATTTAATTTTTTTTCTAACTTTGACAACAAACAAATCTTATATCTTTTCCATTTTTGTCAAATAAACTCACTTAAGGGCACTTTCAGCAAATGACTTAACCACCAGTTGTGATAAATGGAGAAATTGCTTATGATAAGCATCTTTCTCTTTCTGTCACATATTTTTTCTCAAAAAAAATTGCAAAGTAAACATACATTTTCAAAACTCTTAACTCTGGTCTTAACTTTTTTCACAGGTCATAACATTCTTTTGTGCAAAGGGTATTCCTAGAACCATAAAACTTGTTTATTCTGTTCAGCTCCTTGTTTCATAAAACCTTACTTTGATGCATCGACTTAAAATGTCTATGGGACAAAAAAGTTTCTGTAATTCTTCCTTTCATCACCAGGATTTCAACAAAACATCAAAAATTAAAAGTATTTTTGTTCACATTTTCAAAATCCCTGCAGTTGCTATGATTTTTTGACAAGCAACACAAACTTATTAGAGGGAATGATCTTTTCACTACCAGACCTTGTTACTCTATCGTATACCAAGGGAAAATGTGGAAAAACATGGGAAAAAAACAGAATTTACCCCTGCACTGCCTGTAACAGATGCTCAAATGACATTACTGATTCATAAAATCAATATCAAGTTTCACAGTAAACTAAATACCAACCTTCTATACTCTAACATGTACCTAGTGTTTCTATACAAACAACCATATTACGCCGTTTATTAACAGCTGCTATGGTATATAAGGTGCTTAATGTGTGTGAGATATATCCGGCACTACATGTAGTTAAAAGGTTAAAATTAAAAGAACAATACCTTCCGTATTCGAGAGCGCTGACAATCGTGACACCATCAGTGACCCTTTTGAGATCGTCACACCAAACTCCAATCTTTTCCACCTTCCTGGCTTTTTCTGGCACCGCCTCCCTGATCTCTAGTGGCTATAACAACATAAATATAAACTCAAATATCCTAATTGAGTGATCAAAATGATGCTACTACAACCTTAACCATTTACCAAGCCAAATTTTCGACTGTCCTAAATTGAAAGAGTTTGCTGACAACATTTTAAAATGCAATGAGAGAACATTGTGGGAAAATGAGAAATTGTGTCCACAACAACATCGTCAAATGTCTTTATTGTTTGGTAATGGGTTAACACATCATAAGCCCCCCCCCCTAATAAATCATGTCCCATTAGCTCTATTAACTGCTGGAAAGAACATTGGGATGAAAAACCTTTATATCTTGAGTTGAACACAAAACCAACTTAGCCATTTTGGCTAGGTTCATGAAGAAGAAAAGGTACCTACAACATAGGCAGCATGCAGAGATCCAAGGGTGGCACATTTACCGGCATTTGGGAATGAGTCGTCAGTTGGTCGAACAAACAAAGGCTTCTTGCTACCAGCTTTCAATGCTCTGAAAAAATAATAAATCATATGTTAAATCAAGCAAAGCTCTTTGTTTGCAGTCCCAGTACCATGGCACAGAAGGTCCTGAAAAGAGGCACATTCCCTTTGCTAACTTCTTTGTTGATTTTCAACCGTATATTGTTGGTACTCACTAGAAATATTTCAGTAAGACAATTTAAGTTAGCACCAATATGGGATCATCTATAAAGGTTATAACACCATGTCTACAGTTTCAGCTGTTTTACAGCATTCCTGGATTTTCCAAGTTCTATGCAGGGCCCTGCCCACTATTTAGAGGTATATGTCTACTATTTAGAGGTAAATGTCAACTATGAAGAGGTAACTGTCATCTATTTAGAGATAAATGTCTACCATTTAGCGATAACATTTCACTATTTGGTGGTAACTGTCCACTATCTAGAGGTAAACATCTACCATTTAGTGGCAACTGTCTACCATTTAGTGGCAACTGTCTACCATTTAGTGGCAACTGTCTACTATTTAGAGGTAACTGTCCACTATTTAGAGGTAACTGTCCACTATTTAGAGGTAACTGTCCACTATTTAGAGGTAACTGTCCACTATTTAGAGGTAACTGTCCACTATTCAGAGGTAGCTGTTCCCTATTTAGAGGTAACTGTCCACTGTTTAGTAGTAACTGTCACATTGTTCACAATTACAGGGCTGACCATCTAATATGATAATACCATTGAAATGGCAGAAAGAAACCAATGTGACAAAAGTATGAAAAAAACAAGCAATATTTCCATTGTTCACTATGATTCCTTAAAAATGTGACAAGAAAAAATAAAAATATTCTTAAACTTTTATCATAGTAAGTCCTTTAACAAGTGAAAGAGTTACTATAGTCTATTGTAAAACCCTCAAACCTCTTCTAATGTCACTGCCGTTCAGGAATTGTTTTTGTTTAACCCTTTCCCAAACAATAACGTTATTTGACCACTTTGTGGCAGAGGACTTTAGAAAACATTGTTGGAAGAGGAGCAATAATTGCTCTTAACGAGCAATTTTTCCTCTTCCCACAACATTTTTTGCCCTTTCAGAAGATTATTTTCAAATTTCATCAAATTTTGAAATGTCATCTGCAAACTCTTTCAATTTGGGACAGTCGAAAATTTGGTGTTTGGTCAAGGGTTAAAACCATAAATTATCCCAACCTTTTTAATCCCTTCTCCCCTGCATCATAAAACCTTCTGACATCATCTTGGTCCCGGTTAAGTGGACCTGTGGGGGACCAAATCTACAAAGAAAAGATTTCAAGAGATTTATCACAGGTTATCAAATATCATTGAATCAATTATCTGACGATTTATATTAGGGTTTGACATTGTGTAAACATTATTTCAATTAGGTTGCGATTGCCTAACTCTTAATAATGGAGGAAAACCCCATACTTAACTACCCACATAAAGGCTGGTCAAGCTGGGTAGGAGAACCATTGGCACTCCAAAAGAGAGTCCAATCTATTACCAATTTGACTCTTTAAATGCCATTGTACAGTCTATAGGAGAGTTTAACAAGACAGCTCTTTGGAGCATGGCATTGTCAAGCAAGAAAAATTCTCTTTGAAATGGTGATGACATATACGTTTCATTGCATTTCTGCAGAATAGGATGAAACACTTTACATGGAAAACATTTACTGACAGACAAATGACCACAGGAGAGATCGCTCGTCAGGAGCAAGTTTTTATGTTATATAATATAAATTTTCTAAAGTTCAAATGGCTTGGGCATTTTTCCCAATTCAAGGAAAAAAAAACCTGCTACCTATTTTGAAAAATGACTCATGACTTTTAAGGGCCTGGGTTTGAATAAAAGCAAAACACTTTCAAGTGTTCTATAAATGACATTTTCAAAAGCTATTGGATCAGATTAAACAAATATTTCATCAGATCAAACAACTATTTTATTACATCAAGACAAATTTATTGCAAATTGATATCCTTGCACTCTTGAACAACTGATAAAAGTTTATCACATGAAAGATAAGCTAACATGTAAGTTGATAGCTATGAGATAGACCTGCAGAACAAAGGTCCAGGGGTAGAGCTTCAGCCTCAGGACAAGAAGTTCATGGATTAGATTCCCATGTGTAGAGTACCCGGTAATCTACTCTGAAACCTTTCATCAATCTACACTAGACATGAGTATTGATTATGAAACCAGATAGCAGAATTTAGAAGATCAATCCAAGTTGCAAGAAATATTTGCACAATCAATTCAAAAAAAGAAGTTGTTTTTATTGCTATAACAAAAAGTTTGATAAGAGTTAGAAACAAACAAAATTTAATGTTTTTGAAAAAGTCATGTCATACATTGCATATCAAGGGTTCATTGCAATACTATAGTAAGTGCTTCATGTTACTATAGTCTTGCATTGAACCCTTTATATTGTGGATACTCATTAAAAGCATCTGCATTAGTATGTAATAATTGTAATGAGTAAAATTAATGTTATGGGTCATGAAAAGTAAAGAAGTTACAAATGAAATGAGGAGAAATAATTTGTTACGAAGAAATATTTCTGAAGTTCCACTGTCATTGTGACATCTGCAATAAGTGAATTTAAATGTGTTTATTCCAAGTAATGTTTCAATAAAACATTAAATATCTGTTAAACCCATTACCAAACAATAATGACATTTAACCACTTTATTGACAACTCCAGAAAACATTGTGGGAAAACGAAATTGCTCATAATGAGCAATTTCTCCTTTTTCCACAATGCCTTCTACCCTGTCAGAATATTAGTTTTCAGTTTCGTAACATTTTGAATTGTCGTCTGCAAACTCTTTCAATTTGGGACAGGCAAAAATTTGGCGTTTGGTAAAGGGTTAAACAAGTGGATATGATATCAATAATTAGAACATACCAGTCTCTTTGATGGGATCACATCAGTATTGACAAGGACAACATCATCTATACTGTCAACCTGTAATTAAGTGGGATAGAGGTTTTATCCTGATTTCAACAATACTTCATTCTTATTGCTGCAATCTGTACAACTATCCATGAATCTGGTACTTCTTCACCATGGCAATGTTTTACTTAACATTTTACATTTTGCATTTGCATTTGTTTTAAACAACATTTACCCCTTATTTCAATAATTGGGCTAAGAAATATTGCAAAGTTACACATCATGGAAATCGTCTCGACGGGACGCTTCCAATAATGAGTCACATTGAATATTGCACTTTCATTTAAGAAACTATTCATGTTTATCTGTTTCACCTTACACACAAATTGTCCTTACATTGTTTAGTCAACCGGTACCCTGAACTGCACAATATTTTTTTCCAAGTCCCTGACTGCTGTTCTCATATAATTTAACAGTGGAGAGTAACCATTAAATCTTGTCACATTGACCTTGTTTAATTTTGGAAAGAAGAATGGCTGTGCCAAGTCTCAAAGTCAGGTCCCTCTCTTCAAAACCAGACATTCACCTTACTGAATTATAACAAAGCTGGATATCTGTAATGAAGTATTTTGTAGTTCTTCAACATTAAGTCTTTTACCCTATGACAGTTTGTGCACCTATCCATGTTCCTATATTTCCTTACAAGAACTGCACATAGATCTTCTCAAGCTCCTAACTGCTTTCTCATTTCACCACAATTGATTTGTGGTGAATGTCAAAAACAATTCCTTCTGGTGGACTTCAAGATATATATTTCAGTAAACATTGCCTGAGCCAGGATCTCTTCAGCAGAACCCCTATGCTCAAAGGTAATAAAGTTTTAAACTATGTTTCAATACCTATTTTTAGGCAAAAGAAAGGGCGTAAAAACCTGATAAAAAGCGTATAATATTAATAGTTGCATTTTCTCTTTCTATTACAAAAAAATTGCCATACAGTCATCAAAATGCCATTGTTCTATGCTTGCCTTAAGGTGACAAGTTTAACATACTCTCCTTTTAATTCCTTACTCAATGATACTTTATTTTGATGCATCTGCTGCCCACTTTTGACGCTACAGTGACAAAGGTTGATAAATCCCATTTCAAGAGTAATTTATCCTTTTGTTACAGGTTCCATTCCAATTCTCTGAAAGAAAGATAACTGTTCACGCTTCTTTTCTCTGTCATTTCTTTCAGTTTGAAAAACACACATTTCTGCATCAAAGAAGGACTTAGAACCTTTTTGTCCAGAAACCCTTAAGACTTTTTTTTCCAGAAACCTTTAAAAATCATAAAATATAGGGAAAATAATCAAAATAGCAAACCTGTGCATAGTCCTCTAGTGGCTTCTTCAGACATTCAAGATCACCGACAAGTTTAGTGGGAGAATCAGTAACAACAATTACACTGTCATACTCAGTATCTCTCACATTGGTGTTGGGGATCAACTCTGGAACACTGTATAAATTTAGTTATTTTTAAGAGAAGGTAAAAGCATGTTTTAGGAAGACATTATTGCATATGTTTTCGTTTAAAAAATTTCTACTTTCTTTTCAACTCTTTTGCTGTCTAGTATTTTGTCACTTATCTAGAGTGAAAGCTTGAAATGGAAGTGTGAATACAAAAAAAAATTTCCATGAGCAGTTGTGAAAATATGAAGAGTCAGCCAACAACAGTTCAAAACAATAACAAGCTATATCGCAGACACTTTCCTTGTTCAAAGAATTGTTAGATAAACGAAAGAATTTCAATCGTTGAATGAACGAAAAACAATGGCACGAATAATTTTTTACATTGCGAAACTGAAAATGAATGAGCCGAAAATGCAAACTAAGAATTAAGAATAAAATTTTCTCTATTCATTGTTTCTACAAAATAAATTCCGTCTGATTTCTTTATACGGACCATCGAGGTTGACATGGAGAAAACTGGGGTTAATAGTATAATTCCTGCGAGAACGCATACCGACTTACCTTGGTTGCGCCATTTTGTCCAAGTGAGTGTCATGTGGTAATGTAGAGCTTTGGACTGTTTTCTGATTGGCTAGAGGGGACGTCACATCGGCCTTTTGATTGGACATCACTTTTTGACATTTCTGGGAGGTCAGGGGTCAAAAGAGATAATAAACAAGGTTAGAGCTTCAAAACCCTTGGAAAGAGATGCGGTTTGTACAATTTATACGAAATGGCATGCGATGCATTGGTATGGAGATCACGAAAGGAGGCGATTTCATCAACCTTAGCGCCTCAGATCCAAAATTTCCTTCCGATTTACGAAGTTTTATCGAGGGAGGAGAGGTCATGTTGAAAGATGCAGAAAAGTAAGAAATCGGCATGGATGTTCTAATTTAAAAGAATGGTCTTCTTGTTTACTATAATATTTTGTACGGAATATATTTTTATAATGATATCGTGTCTATGGAATAAAAATTTGCTGTTGGTTTGTTGAGAAAATAATCAGAAACATGTAAAGGTGCACTAGCTGTTATCTGTGATATTCATGAAATTCTGTTGAAACGATGTAAAAGTAAAACCTGCTTCTTACGATACTGTTACAATTTGAACTGTATCGCTTTTCAAGATTTTATTCAGGCAGAGTGTTTTACTGCCTTAAAAAACAATTATATTAGGCTGGCGCAGCAGATTTTACTGACTTACTTACATTTTGCCTATAATGCAATAAAAGTTTTTGTTTTATTATAGTAGCCAGTTTTGGCTTATGAGACTCTTTTCACTGATTATACCAAGTAACTCCAAACGTCTAGCCCTATGCCAGGTACCCAAGCGGATATAAGTCAGTAACCTTTTAATTTAACTAGCTCATGGCTCACAAACCAGCCATTTCGGAACAAGTCCCACAAGAAACATTCTCCAGACAAGTGCCTCCCGTGGGGCGCAAACCTTCGACCTCCCCGTCCCGAGGCGGACACCTCAACCACTTGGACATGGTGACGGCAATATATTTAGTAAACCAATAAGAGAAATCACTAGGTGAGTTTTGCAATTGGTTTTCTCGGAGACCTAATATTTAGGTCTTTGGTTTGCTTAAAAGCACATCAAAGGAGAGGAGTACAAATAAATTACTGAAAAAATATATGAGGTTCTTTTACTATGTTCATAAAAGTCTTGAGAATTAGTTTTGGAATACCTTGAGACCCTATTAAATAGACTCATTTAAAATGAGTTATTTTGTGCTTGAAATATAGTTGTCTCCAATTCAATCATGTTTATCAACAACTTGTTTGTTAACATATTCAAAATAACGAATTCTGATTGGTCGGTTCAAAAATGTGTGTATCAACTGCCAAGGTCAGAGGTGAAGAATCAGGAAATCTGAATTATAAAACTTGCTAATCTGGGTTATTTCTGGTTTACTTTCACATTTAAGATGTGCTGATGGTGTTTTCTGGTGAAAACTATTTGAATCTGTCCAAAAGTTTACCAAATAATATAGTGTGATATAGCATTTATCTCCTTTAATGGGCCTTTAATGTTTCACAGTAGGATAAATCATCTGTAGACAAAATATCAGTTAATCCAGGCTCTTTGGTGTCAAGGAATGAATGTTAAAATATAAGTTAGTTGCATGTTAATAACACGGTACAGATTAAAGTGTGAAGTTGATACAGGTGTAAGTGTTTAATAGATACTCAAAGTACTGTATTAGAATTTATAGAAAGGATGCAGCTGTCCAGTAAAAGCATCCAATCTGGAACAAGCTTAAAATGACACAGGAAGGCCTTTCCATAGACAAATACTCATTGCTTTTTTTTTCATGAAAATGGGAAGAGGCATTATCCTGTTAATCTTTGAAAATTGTATTGATGTAATTGCTGAATTGGGATACCATCAAAAGCTTGTATAACTTTGGATTTTGGGGAAAACTGCATCATTTTAAAGAAATGTTCTGATATGAATGCTAATAAGCCCTGATTTTACTACATGGTAAATTAGATTTTTCTGAATACTTAAGTGGAAGGGTGGTAAAATCTAATGGTTTAATGTTTTCTCGGTTATTTCATTTCTGTACTCAAGAGTGGCATATGACAACACTTACAGGTCCCAACTTCTTACGGGTGCTTGTACATAGATGAAAAGATTGGCAAAAAAGAAAAAGGGCCTAGGAACATAATGATTTCTGTACTGGTGTATTCTTTGGAACGAAAAATGGCTGTTGATAGGTAATTTAGTTCAAAGATGTCTTAGTAATTACGAGATTCTCTAATTGCACTTGAAACGATTTCAATTTCCAAACCAATCACTTTTCAATTTGTATCTTAATTTAATCTGAACATTAGACATTAATATGATTTTAAGATCACATGGTCAATGAAAACTGTGAATGATTTTAGGACGATTCAGTCTATTTATATCATGGTATTTCTCAAACACTTAGTGTGTCAGGGATGGATGAGAGCTAAATTGATTGTATCACACTGGATTGACTGAATGAAAACTGTCTTCATGCATTAAGTGTAAAGGACATTGATAACCTGTAAAAAGTTTTATTTTGTTTCGCATACAACCTTAATCTTGGACCAAGCACATTTAAAGAAGCTTTAGAGTTGCTCACTGTCATATGTCTGTTGTCAGAATGATACAACCTGAACAGGCATATATGTATCCTATATTTATTTACCCATTACAAACTATGGTAGTCTTGTTTAAAAACATTTTCAAGAGAATCATTAAGAAATGACAGTCTCAAAAGGAAACATTGCTCATTAGAAACAATACAGACATTTTGTGTTCTATAAAGTATGTTTGTTACTTATATCGCAAAATAATGATATTTTTTAATACATTTGAATTTTGACTGTTGTTAAAATTTCAACCAGTAACATAATATCACTAGAAATATTGGGTTTACTTGATGAAAATACTGTGGTGCAGGGGTAGAGCGTAGACCTCTTGTACCGAGTCTCCAGGGTTTGAATCCCCGTTAGGCAAGGTGAAAATTATCAGGACTGACCAATAACTTGGCGCACAAACTGGTTAAGTATACAGGAAGCAGTCATCGAGAATGAGTTTGAACAGGCTTCAAGCTTCCTTCACAAGCGATGTAAAAGTTACCTATATTGATATCATAATACATGTATAAAGCAATGTTGATGTGACTATGTCAGAAGATCATATTCAGACATGGTACTGCATACTGCATATAGTTATGTAGGTAATGTATTTGCATGCTTACCACTTAACCCTTAGAACACAGGGTAATTTTCTAATAATAGATTTGTGTCTCATCTGCTTTCCGAAACCTTAGATATCTGCTTAATTTGGATGAAGAAAGATATTCACCACTCAGAGTAGCAAACAGGTTAGATCATATACCAGCGGCCAATTAACTTGGTGGCTGGCCTGGATCTAACCTGTTTGCATAAGCATGAAGTTGGTTCCAGCACTAAAAGGGTTTTAAAAAATGTTTTACAGATTACATTACACTCATACTTATCAAAGATTCTGAAGCCAAGGTTATTCCTCTAGCATTGGTCAAGGTGCATTTGTATGAAAGGGTTTCAAATCAAAATAGCTACAATATTATTGAAAACTGCTTCAAACCAACTCAAGTATTTACATTCAAAGTCTTTTTCATGTGACGAGGCAATTTGTCACTGTGAGAAGGCATGTTTTCTTTTTCTGGTTTTCCATCGAATGTTTTCTTTCTGCTTTTGGGATCAAGAATTGAACTTGCTGTTCGCTCTCTAAAGAATACCAAAAAGCTTAGAAAAAATTGACAAAAGAAATAAATCTGTCAAAATTTCAAAATCGTGAAAGAGAAAAGCTTTGACATTGACAAAGCCTTTAAGAAATAATGCAATGTGGAAAAGGGAAAAAAGATTCAAATAGAATTGTGTGAAACAAGAAAGGTTGATCTATATATAGACTAGGGTTAACACATACTCCATGCATAACTTTCTGACTTGTCAAAACTAAAGAGATATTGAGATAATATTGTTGTAGAATAAATAATGGCAGCTTTACTTTAGATTTAGTCAAGAATGTGTTTCTCATTAATCATAAGCTTTAAAATGATGCAAGGATCTCTCAATGTTTTATTACAATCATGTTAAAGTGACAGTTGAAAGTGTTAAAACTTGATTAACCCTTTTCCAAACTTTAAATTTTGGACTGTCCCAAATTGAAAGAGTTTTCAGACGACATTTCAAATGTAATGAAATTGGAAAATAATCTTCTGATAGGGCAGAAAACATTGTGGGTAATTGATAATTGCTCATAACGAGCATTTTTTTCATTTTCCCACAATGTTTTCAAAGTCTGCAACAAAGTGGTCAAATGTTGTTAATGTTTGGTAATGGGTTCAAATGACAGATGAAAGAGTTAAAGATTGATTAAGAAACTAAGGGTAAGAAACATGTTTTAGTATCTATGTTCTCATGGTTAGAATTGTAATGAGAAAAATCCAGGTCAATAGAATTAAGATAAACAAGAGTGAGACAGTTCAATGTAAGACTATAGCATGTCCTTCACTTTAGTGAAACAGTTGCTATAGTTATGCATTGAACCCATTAGTTGTGCTTTACCAGAGAGGCTATTGCTTGGTTATGATTTTTGTTTAACCGTTTACCAACCGCCAACTTTTTGACTGTCTCAAATTGAAAGAGTTTGCAGACGACATTTCGAAATATGTTGAAATTGAAAAACGATCTTCTGATAGGGCAGAAAACATTGTGGGAAAAGGGGAAATTGCTTGTAAAGAGCAATTTCTCCTTTTCCCACAATGATTTCCAGAAAATTTTATGTCTGCAACAAACTAGTCAAATATTGTTATTGTTTGGTAATGGGTTAAGAGCTGTTTCAACAAGGTGTATATTATGTCATGGGATACAGTACACATGTCCATTCACCCTTGTATAAGATTGACAGCATTAGTTAAAGCTGCTTGTTCACAGATGTTAGGAAATTTTTAATTTGAAAAGTTATTTCTTTGACAGTTGTTATATGATACCCACTGAAGAATAGTCATTGAAAGCTATATTAGATTGCTTTTAATTCTTTTAAGTATGAATACAGTTAATTAACATGTAATTTAATCCAAATGTCTCACATTGCTTTTGAGATCTACCTCATGCGACTCTACATACTAAGATAGATTGACAATTCCTGAATTAATTATGCTTTCAATGGCTACGTTGAATTGTACATCAAACAACAATACAAAAGCTGTATTGTTTCAACGACATTTCATTTTGACTTACAAATTCTCTCTACTATGAACAAGTACCTTTAAGAATTCTTACATTTTCTTGCCTGAAATGGTTGCAATTTGCTGTAAGAAAGAGATTTGGATTGCTTGTCCACATTGTAACTAACTGAGCTATTGTATTATATTAACCCTTATAGTGCTGGAACTGACTTCATGCTAATGCAAACAGGTTAAACACAAGCCAACCGCCAAGCCTCTAATCTCTGGATTTCATTTGCTGTGACCATCAATAAAGTTAATGTGATAGGAATTTTTTTGTCTTTGAATCATTGCATAATGAACACTTTGCTGCATGTTTCAAACTAATCAAGTTGTCTGTCAAGCAATTCAATGACATGCGCTTGGCTAAATGTATGCACATATGTACATAATTATTGTCCCTGGAGCAAAAAAAATGTATTATAAGGTCTACATGAAGCTTTTCTATACCCTTTCTCAAACGCCAAATTGTCGACTAACCCAAATTGAAAAAAAATTGCAGATGACATTTCAAAATGTGATGAAATTGAAAAATAATCTTCAGATAGGGAAGAAAACATTGTCAAGAGCAATTTCTTCTTTTCCTACAATGTTTTCCAGAGTCAACTGCAACAAACTGGTCAAATATCGTTATTGTTTGGTAATGGGTTAGTGTTCATTTCCTTTGTTGGAAACACTCTAAGTTTGCACCAAAAGGGCCAAATGTATCTTTCCTGGGGGAGCATAGTATTACCATGGAGATATGATAAATACTATCAGCGCAGCATCACAGGAACATGGAATTAAATTAAATAGATAAATTTCAAGTTGCTTTTTAAAACCTTAAAGTTGTATATGATCCAATAAAGTGTTGGTAAAGGGTCCAATTTAGAAGGTTAGATATGGAGGACTCACTTTCCCAACAAGATAAAACTTGTTAAAGCTAAACATTGGAGCTATGGAATAAGAGGTCCTGATAAGATGCATAAATTTAAGGCTAACTTCTTTATTTCTTCTTAGCCCTTTACCAAACAATAACAGCATTTGACCAGTTTGTTGTAGACAACTCTGGAAAACATTGTCAGGAAAGGAGAAATTGCTCTTATCAAGCAATTTCTCCTTTTCCCACAATGTTTTCTGCCCTATCAGCTGAAGATCATTTTCCAATGTCGTCTGCAAACTCTTTCAATTTGGGACAGTCAAACATTTGGATTTTGGTAAAGGGTTAACCCTAGTCTATATACAGATCATCCTCACTCCTTTCACACAATTCTATCACATTTTGAAATGTCGTCTGCAAAGTGTTTCAATTTGGGATGGTCGAAAATCTAGCGTTTGGGAGAGGGTTAAACCTTAGAATGCCTGATAATTTTTTGAAAATAGATGTTTGTGTCATCTGCTTTTTAAAATCTAAATATCTGCTTGATTGTGAAGAGGAAAGATACTCAGAATAGCAAACAGGATAGCTCACAGGCCATCGTATAATTTAATTGGGGGCTGGCCTTGATCTAACCTGTTTGCATAAGCATGAAGGCAGTTCCAGCTCTTAAAAGGTTAAACCCTACATTGTATATACACATTAGAAAACATTTCATTTAAATCATTGAAAGGATTCTTGAGAGTAGCTACCCAATAGGATTCATCTTGAAACTGATTTAAAAACTTCATCAGTAAGACTCTCTATGTCTTTTATCTCTGTAACTGTACAAATCATCCATTAAAGATAACCTCTTACTACATTATAATTCTCATTGACTACTGTAGAAGTTTTCAGAAAGAAATGTGACAAAAGGATAAATTGATCCATCTTATTTTTTTTATAGTGAGAAACATGTTCCTTCAATTAAGAGGTCCTTAGTTAAAACTTATTTGTTTTACATTGATTGTGAAACAAGTTCTTACAACTTCGATCAATCACTATCGATTCTGCTTCCTGGAAATATAATCAGTACCTGGCCGAATGTGGATTAACAAAAGGTCACAAGGCAGATCCTGCTACTCTCACGATTCAAACCCACGACTCTTGTGTTGCAATGTAGATGATCTACCCCTGGACCACTGTCCTTTACATCTTATATAGAATGGTGCTTCCCATAGTGTAATACCAGTAAATCAAGACATCTCATTTCAGGCCCAACATGAAATTAAGTTTGTTCGTCTTTAACTGCCGACCCACTTTTTACCCGCTACCAAAAATGTTTTATTGCAATTTTTGAAAGCGTCACTTTTTTTTTAAATATTTTTTTGTTCAGTGTTTTAAATATTCATAGACCATAAGTGTATTAGAATACAATTTCTTAAATATATTAAAAAAAAATCCTACCCACCTGTAAAAACTAGGGTCGGTAAAGGGTAAACCATCAATATTTTGATTATAACCCCATCTCTAGATAAATGCCCTTTAAATATTGCCAACAATAACCAATTTCCATTTTTACACTTTTTCAGAGCCAAATCCAAAACAGAGTTTACTGTTCCTAGAGATTCTGTGAAGCTGCTTGCGCCCGTAACCTCGTGTGATAAGGTCCTATGTATTGGAATGAACTATGTTGACCATTGCGAGGAGCAGAATGTGCCTGTGCCCAAAGAGCCGGTGTTGTTTAATAAGTTTCCAGGCTGTATAACAGGCCCTGCAGAAAATATAACATTTCCTGGTGAGACAAAGGTATGGTTTGAGAGCCTGTATGCTTTTTCCTAACCCATTACCAAATAATGATGATATTCCACCAGTTTGTTGTAGACGACTCTGGAAACATTGTGGGAAAAGGTAATTGGTCTTAACAAGCAATTTTCCTTTTCCCACAATGTTTTCTGCCTTATCAGAAGATTATTTTCAAAGTTCATTACAGTTTGAAATGTCGTCTGCAAACTCTTTCAATTTGGCACAGTGGAAAATTTTGCTTTTGGTAAAGGGTTAAACCTCTGCATTGATTGGTTTAAAATATGATCAGAAGCCTGTAGCACATGATTTGCAATCATTCTTAGTCCATTGATTTGAACAGGATTGAGAGAAAAATACAAACATTTCTCTTGTACATCTAAGAAGAGAAGGAAAACTGCATGGGTTACACCTAAGAAACAAGTTTTTGTGCAATAACTGTAGCTTGCACCATCTACACTAGGGATGGGAACGAAAAGTGAAATCACTATTCGAATATTCGACTAGAACTATTCGAATATATTCGAATATTCAATTTTAGAATTCGTTTTGATGTCCGAATGTCTGCATGTCCGAATACTAGTACACTAGTCCTCTGTTCAAACCTTCGACTTGTCGGCAGAACGAGTAAAGTAATTCCAGACACGTGATGGAGACATTGTGATGTAGAAATTAGAATGAAGATAAGTTTGACAAATTATTCTGAAGAAAAATATACTTTCTAACACATTATTTGATTGGTCTTCATGCATATGCAATCATGATTACGATTGGTTATTGAAAGAGTAATTGTTTAATTTCACGACAAACAAGTTACGTGATTGGTTGACACTGACAATTGTCAATTAGCGTGATTGACTTGTTTTGGATAATAAGGAGCAAGTGCAGATCATTAAGGTGTTAGATTTAGCGGCTTAAAATCGACTATTTTCACACTTAGGAATTAATCGTTTTGCAAACTGTCAAAAGATGTGGTAATTTGTCACAGGTGTTTTACTGTGTGACATACGTTGTAAAAACATCGTAACTGCACCTGGGAGCTAGGCAAGTTCTTCGATATTTGGGATCGGTTTAGAGGAAGAAAATTAAAATAAAACAACATTATTTTTGAATACAATTTATGGTAAACATACAGTAATATGGGTTCATTAAAATCGAATATTTGAATACTATTTTGCTATTCGAATATTAGACCCGCTATTCGAATATTCGAATATTCGTTCCCATCCCTAATCTACACAGATCTAACTAACCATTATTCATACATTCTTTTACAAAATAGATGGTATCTATTATTGCTTAAACATACTTGCCAAAGCAATTTTATCCTTTTTTTGCAGAGAATTGTTGACACAAGTTGTTTTTTAAAAGTGTTTCTTCAACTTGTCGATCCCGGGTCTCGCCACTCGAAATTCCAGAGATACATTTTAGTATTTCCCTTCTCACCAGTTCTTCGGATGAGAATTTAAACTGAGTTCAGTCCTATGAGTAGCCATTGGCTAATATAAAATGTATGTTAAACCATTGATATTATTATCCTTTTTGCAGTTTTTGTAGATGTTTCAGTCAAAGTTATGTCTCCTTTACTCTTTTTGCAGTGTTTAGACTGGGAGGTTGAGCTTGTCATTGTAGTGGGGAAGAAAGCCAAGAGTGTGAAGGTTTGTGCTACATTCACATACTTATATTGTTTAACCCTTATAGTGCTGGAACCAACTTCATGCTAATGTAAACAGGTTAGATCCAGGCCAGCCGCCAAGTAAATTGGTGGCTGCGCTGCAATCTAACATTTTTGCTACTCTGAATATCTTTCCTCATAAAATTAAAGAGATATCTAAGGTTTTGGAAAGCAGACGACACAAACAATTATTTTTAGAAAATTTCCCAGCATACAAAGGGTTAACCCATTTACTTTTTTTAATAACTTGTCCAAATTGATAGAAATAGCAGATGATGTGAGATAGTTTAAAAATATCATATCCTTTGATATATTATGAATGAGTTATTTTGTCTAAAAATCCTGAATTAATTTTGTTTATGTCATATCTGTTATTTGAATCTACTGCTGCAAGTGCATGAAATTTTTTAGCATGTGGTAAAGAGTTAAAAAAGAAATCTAAGCATATTTTAACATGCATTGAAGTGCAAAATATTTTGCTAACTTTTAAGATTCAATCATTTCAATCCAGTTTAGTTATTTAGAACAATATGTTGAGGGTTCAGTGCAAGACTATAGTAAGTGCTATATGTTTATAAAACAATTACTATTGTCTTGCAATGAACCCTCATTGTGGTAATTCTCAGCATTTCAAGGATTCAATGCAAGACTATATATATAGTAAGTCCTTTTCCTTTTATGAAAGTTTTACACTTAACCTTTTCACTACCAGACCTTGTTACTCTCTCGTATACCAAGGGAAAATGTGGAAAACATGGGAAATGACTTCACTGATTCATAGTACACTATATAGCAACCTTTTATACTCTAACATGTACCTAGTGCTTCTATACATACAACCATATTATGGCATTTATTAACAGCGGATATGGTATATAAGGTGCCTAAACTGTGCCAGATATATCCAGCGATATAGGTTGTAAAATGGTTAATATGCACCAAACTGAGTTAGTTGTGATCAATATAGCCGTTCTCCCATACAGGTGGAGGATGCCATGCAATATGTGTTTGGTTATACTGTCGCCAATGACTTCAGCGCGCGGGACTGGCAGCTTGGAGCAGGGGTCAATGGTGGACAATGGCTTATTGGGAAGGCGATGGACGAATTCTGTCCACTAGGACCTGCTGTTGTCACTTTGGATGAGCTGAAGAGTAGGAGAATTGATTTCTTCGATCGTTCTGTAAACAAATATCCACATGGACAAGATGTGGTTGCTTAACCCATTACCAAACAGTAAGGACATTTGACCAGTTTTTGCAGACGACTCTGGAAAACATTGTGGGAAAAGGAGAAATTGCTCTTAACGAGCAATTTCTCCTTTTTCCCACAATGTTTTCTGCCCTATCAGAAAAATACATTTTCAATTTCATCACATTTTGAAACGTTGTCTGCAAATCTTTCAATTTGGAACAGTTGAAAATTTTGCATTTGGTAAAGGGTTAAAATTAAATGGTCTACAATGGGCATATTTTCATTGAGTACACTTAAAACCAATGTATTCATATAGGTATGATATTCTTATGAAATACTCTATGATGTCTTTTGAAATATGTGTGAATTAATATATAAGATTTTGTATGTAGGACTGAATAATTGGATCATGAACCTTTTAATAGTTACTATTTATAGAATTTCTGTTGTTGAAACTCACAGGGGCAGTCAAAGATTTCATGATGCTCAGATCACCTTCAATTGTATCTACTCAGCAATCCCCGTAACAAGTCGGTAGATATACTTCGTAGGCAGTACATGAATACACCAGAAATCCTGGGGTAATTCGCCTTATTTCCGGCGGATAACGCAAAATGCGCACAGGCACTAAATATGTATTTAAATACACACAAGTTGGTTATATATCACAATTGAATGGTTTTTTTACCCTTTTCATTAAAGATGATCATATGAACACATCTTTGTTTCATATTTTGTCAATCAGCTCTTTCCGGCATTCCCCGGCTTGTGACGGGGATTGCAGAGTTGATACGATTGGCCCTTCGTTGCTGACCTACTTTCAAAAATGGCTCCCAATTACCTCCGAAGTTATTTTACAAAATGGCCGAGGTGTTCCGAATGAGATCACCTTATGTGAACAACAATGTTGCTATTTGACTCAATTACTGTCATGTGACTGTTTGCGATAATATTCAATGGTAGCCTCGTGCATATCTATTGAAGATTCAAAAAGAAAATCATTCTCGTCATGATTGATGTATGAGAAGATTATGAACCCTACATGCACAATCCAGGACTTATTCTTTCATTGCTGGAAGTTATATACCACACTTTTCATCACAGACATGATCATTTTAACTGATAATTCCATTGAAGACCACTTCACTGTAAAATATATCTCTTATGTCTTTTATATTTTACACATCAAACACTAGATACAATGTCTTAAAATCTAACATTTGGTTGGCCACTGACTGGTCAAGAACAATGAGGACATGGTAGTAACATTACTTCTAATCAAACACCAACTCTATGACAAATTGGGACATAGGATGAAATTGCTTGAAAAGTGTGATTTTTACTTTTGTCAGTAATTTTCACCAATGTGAAGATAAACATTTTTTGTGGTTTCTTATTGGTGCCTGATTTTGTTTGGACAAATCATTACTTACTTAGGGTTTACTTAGGGTTGGTTCCCAGCACAGGTCCTCTAGGGTCCTCTTCGCCAGGCTCGTTATTTTCATTAATTGCATTTATCCTACATGTATTATGTTCTCTGGTTCTGTTAATTTTTATTTCTGCCCTATGATTATCATACAGGACCTCCTGTTTATGCCAGTGTTTATCTAGTCTGTTCTTGAATGAATTAATTGATGGCGCCTCCTCTGGAAGGCTGTTCCAGACTCTCGAAATTCTTATTGTAAAGGAGTTTTTTCTTACATTAGATGCACAATGTTGTGGAAAAATTTGAAGACAATTTCTTCTTTGACTGTGTCTGAGTGAGCAATTACCCCAAAGTTTTAATAAGTTTGTATCCCCAGTATCATATAATTTATGTATAAATTTGTATGCTTCTATCATGTCACCTCTACATCTTCTATAGGATAAGGTTGGTAGTTTTAATCTTCTAAGTCTCTCAGGATATTCCAAGTTCTTGAAGCCTGGTAGTTGTTTTGTTGCACGCCTTTGTACACTCTCAATTCTGTCTATATCTATTGCTTTAAATGGTCTCCAGGCTGCACCTGCATATTCTAAATGTGTTCTAACGAGACTTTTATATAGGGGTTTGAATGTTTCCTCATTGAGAAACTGAAATGATCTTCTAATAATTGCAAGCATGCTGTTAGCTTTCTTTATTTTTTCGCTGATGTGTTTTTCGAAATCCAACTTCTCATCAATAATAACTCCTATATCCTTCTCTTATGTAGTTTTGTTTATGTCTATTCCTCGGAGTTTGTATTTTCTATCAATATTCTTTCTACCAACATGCATATGCTTACATTTATCTGGATGAAATTTTAAAAGCCACATTTCACTCCATTTAGACATTTGATCTAGATCAGTTTGTAAGTTGTCAGAGTCTTCCTCGTTTGTGACTATTTTGAACATTTTTGTGTCATCCGCAAAAACAAACGCATCCGAGTTGACTGACATCGGGAGATCATTGATGTACAGTATGAATAGTGTGGGGCCAAGGACAGACCCCTTGGGAATGCTTGATGTAACTGGGGCCCATTGGGATTTTTCTCCGTTAATTATTACTCTTTGTTGTCGATCTTGTAAGGATCATGATATGCCATTTTGAAGGAATGCCGAAGGATTATCCAAAAAGCCCAAATTGTAACCTGATACCATATTTGAACATGTGCCTTTACCTCTCATGAACTGTCTAGCTTATTGATTAATTAGCTAATTGATTAATCAGCTAATTGATTAATAATTGCTTAAACTGGTGAGTACCCTGCACTGTGAAAATTTATTTTGCGACATGCAAGATTTTGCATATGTAAAGACTGGAGAACAGAATTTGCTTGTGATTAGGCAAATTGTTGTTGTATTTTTGTTATCTCAGAAAAAAAAAATTGTTGTGCGCAATTTATGCTTTTGTCACAGGGTTCAGTAAATTCTTCTTTTGCAGACTTTTCAGTTCTAAGTATTTTAGAGTAAAGGGGTTATAATTATATTATATAGCATAGCAACTTAAGCTTATTTTTTTACTTATACTTTTTTAAAAAAAAGTTATATTATTGTGAGATATATTTATCCATTTAATCACCACATACAAATTAATTAACAACATGCTACAAAAAAAATAATGTATATTTTGCATTTTTTTCTTTCGCTCTTGTTTTTCAAAATTCTACAATACATGGAAAATCTCTCTATTGCAGACCCCCACAACCTAGGGCTGAGATGTCGTGTGAATGGAATCACGAAGCAAGATAGCAACACAAATCAGCTGGTTCATAAAACAGAACAGATTATAGCCTATATCACTAGGTAGTGTTATACATATCCTTCGTAGACAAACTCTTTAACCCTTCACCAAACGACAAATGCTCAACTGTCCCAAATTGAAAGAGTTTGCAGAAGTTATTTCAAAATGTGATGAAATTGAAAAATATTCTTCTGATAGGGCAGAAAACATTGTGGGAAAAGAAGAAATTGCTCGTTAAGAGCAATTTCTCCTTTTCCCACAATGTTTACCAAAGTTGTCTGCAACAAACTGGTCAAATGTCGTTATTGTTTGGTAATGGGTTAAATGATTTACTATATGTACCAAATGGAAGACTTAATGGTTAGAAAGCAAAATCTCTGGCACCTGTACCATTTTATAGTTTACTTCATCGGTTATCAAAAGTCTTTCTTTCCTTCACAAATCTAATATCAAAAGTTAGCAGTTCCATAGAAACTGTTGCTGTAAGATAATTTTGTGAAGTACTTACTTATAGCTAAATAAGAATACAGATCTTAATTTTTACATGTACTTATATTTTGACAAAATTTTCCTAATTTGTGCATGCCAAGGCAGTTGTTAACAGTCATGATTATATAAAATACAACAGACAATCTCACTGGTCTAGTACCTTATTGTAACAACCTAATCATATAGGATAACTCATTATAATGAGTAACTAAATTGTTGTAACAAGAATGCACACATGTCACCTCTGTATCTTTAACCCTTATAGTGCTGGAACTGACTTCATGCTTATGCAAACAGATTAGATCCAGGCCAGCCACCAAGTAAATTTGAGGCTGGCCTGTGATCTAACCTGTGTGCTACTCTGAGTATTTTTCCTCAACAAAATTAAGCAGATATTTTAGGTTTTGCTCAGAGCGCCGGCTTAGTACTGGTGAATCCCGGGAATTCTAAAGTATAACTGCATGAAACATTGAACATTGACATAGTGTTATTTCCAGTACTTTACCATTTTGCTGAACTGCTAGGGGAGGTAACTGATGTTATGAGTTTGGCAATGGAGAAAGGATAGCTTCCCTTTGATGATGTATATTTTGATAGATGCTTTAGTTAATGAACACAATGATTGAAAGGCCATAGATAGTTATTATGACCAAAGAGGTTTTTAATCTGATCAGCAATTAGTAGTTTTAGAAGATAATTTTGCTTCCATATGAATGATGAAAATTATCAAGTACCTTGGAAAGTGTGTGCCTTGTCACATGTTACATCCACAAATGAAATGGAGTCACCACTGAGTTGCAAATGGATGATGTGTTATTTATATATTTATTTAATAAGTGTTTTGATTATTGTTATAATTGTGGAACATTTATTTTGTATATTAACATCACCACTGATCAGTGGCTTACAGTGTTTTTTCTCTGGTCGGATGGTATTGTGTCTTACAGAGTCTTTTTCTTTGGGTTGTTATAGTTTGCTTTGAAGGGTTCAGGATCATATATCTGTCAATTATAATGAAATGTCTGATCTTCCAGTTACTCTTATATGATGAAGTATAGTGGAGGACAGTGGTCCAGAGGTAGAGCATTGCCCTCAGAACAGGAGTGTCATGGGTTTGAATCCTGTATGGAGCAAGATTCTGTTTGCAACCTTTAATTTATCAACATCTTGCGCGAAATGTTGTGTATCCTTGAACAGTGTTTACAATGATAAGTCGAAGTTGTGGGAACTTGTATTAAACTAAACTAATGTGATGTAAAGAGCCGTTCTATTTATAACCATTTGTTCCAGATTTATGACGTTGTACCCTGGTGATCTCATTCTGACTGGTACACCCCCTGGTGTCGGATGTTTTAGGAAGCCCCCAGAGTATTTGAAGGTTTGTATCTCAAACTCTCTAATACCTCAATTAGACGCATCCGCTGATGAGGTCTTTATAAACTAATGTGACAAAAGGATAAATTGCTCATTATGAGCAATTTATCTGTTTGTCACAATGGTTTCTACTGAATATGATAATGAAAAGCATTTTTTTGATGATTTTTGTCATCTTCTGGTGCTTTCAATTTTTGAATATTTTCTAATTAAGTGAACTTATGAAATCAACAAACAATAGCACACTGTTAAGACTTGCTTAATACATGAAAGAAGCTTTGTTAGTAAGATGAACAATTTCTAACTATTTAAGAGGTCATATGATAAATATTTATTTTCTTTCTCATATAAATGCGTGATGCATTTATTTTACATGTATGAAATTAAAATTCTGTTGGGTTCTGTGCTAATTTGAATTAGCCACTTAGACCTAGGTTAATTTTTATTCTTTGAAAGTTCTATTTCACTTTTAATGGTTCATGCAGTTTCATTTTCATTTATAATCTATTTTATACATTATTTGTTTTTATTATTTCAGAAAGGGGACGTTGTAGAGGTGGAGGTTGATGAAATTGGCACGGTGGTTACGCAGATTTTATAACTGGGATAAAATCATCATCCAAGTTTGTGAAATCTTCAGCAGATAACTGTGATCCTTCACGACTTATATGTATGGAACGTTTATTGAATTGTTGTCTTGATGAAACAATAAAAAGGCTCTGTATCTAATATCTCAAAAACATTCATTAAACTTGATAATTATGTTCTAGTTTTAATTCACATATATCAGAGGGTTAAGGAAACCACTGTGACATGAGGAAAACTTTGCTTGTACTAAGCTATTTCTTCCTTTTGCCAAAATATTCTTTGTTGGAAATTGTAAATTGCATCCTTTATTTGTTGTCTACAGTTGCTTTTACTATTGACCAAAAGCAAAATCGTCCTTTATCGGATTAAAACATTAATAAACAGAGCCAGTTGACAATTTCAAAATCCGATTCATTAATCGCATTTCATTTTATATTGTATATAGCTATGTTTTCAATTGTATGCTTTGATATAACTGGAAGATTGTTGACATGGTGTTAAATCCTGTACCCTCCCATCTCCCACTCCCCAAAAAACAAAAAAAAACAAAAAAAGTAAACACCTGTTATAACTTTAGCCTTTGCATCTAGGTTAGAATGTACTTTTTTTTTTAGATCAATTCATTTCTTTTGAAAACATTGTGGGAAAAGGAGAAATTGCTCTGAACAAGCAATTTCTCCTTTTCCCTAAATGTTTTCTGCCCTATCAGAAGATTGTTAAACAATTTCATCACATTTTCAAATGTCTTCTGGCAACTCTTTCAATTTGGGACACTCGTAAGTTTGGCGTTTGATAAAGGGTTAATAGAATACATGGAACTGTGATGTGTGATATAAAAAGGCCCAGAATGGCTCCCACTTGTCAGACTGTTCTCTGAAGTTTTGGAATATAAGTTGTTTTACCCTTTACCAAATGCAAAACTTTCAACTGTCTCAAATCGAAAGGGTTTGCAGACGACACAATTAAAAAATATTCTTCTGTAGGGCAGTAAACGTTGTGAGAAAAGGGGACATTACTCTTTATTGAAAAAAACTGGTCAAAAGACGTTATTGTTTGGTAATCTTTTTGAAATGAAATGTGTACTACAGCTTAGATGACATCACAGATTTATGAAGTTGCAAAAAAACAATATTGATATTCTTCTCTTTGATACCCCCTTTCATGACGTGTTGTGAAGATATAGCACATTTATGTTGCTTACTTAGTAAATTGTTTGAATAGTTGATTTCTTATTGAATTATCTATAAGATAAGTGGTGGTAGCTTTAGATACCATCGTCACATTATCCTCACAAATTTTTGCGCATTCCTTATTTGCCTCATGCAAAATGATCAGAAGTTGGTAATACTTTGATATCAAAGCGCTGAAAGACAAGAAATTGCACATTTTTTATTGAAAACATAGGTATTCAGCAACTTTATAATAAAAAAATGAAAATACTATTTTGTTTATTGACAAGGAGTGTTTTAATCCCTATTTTAAGGTTAGTTATCTACAAAACACAATCTGTGAGAATGATGGTCCCTTTTAAACACAAACATGTTTCTCATCGAAATTGAAGATCTGGAAGTACTTGCTATGATCTTTTAAAAAAAATCGAAAGGAAATAGGCTTGGTAACAAATGCTTGTGGATTTTTTCTTAATTCGCAATACTTTTAAAAGATCATCTCTTTGGTTCTCTTAAAATACTTTATTGTGTCTTAATGACATGACTATCAGTCATTTTGATATATAAAATATATGGGCCACGTCACGCGAAAAGGGCCACTCAGACATAAATGAAAACCGCTGACTCAGCTCTTTCTCAGCGCTATTATTCCAGCATCTAATCACGACAGTTATCTTTTGTATTCATTTAAAGGTAGAACTTGATGTCCTCTAAGATGGCAAACAGTGTAACCCCAGACCAGCTGACACGTCAGTGACGTGGCGGCTGGTCTGGGGGCTACACTGTTTGCTATGTCCGAGTGCCCCTTTTCCCGTGACGTGGCCCAATTATATTAATTAGACAATCATATTTGATATTACCTCCAACCAGAGACATAGATGTTATCTATAGATGTTATCTATGTCTCTGCTCCAACAGAGGGGCCCAAAACCTTTAGCCATGTTACTCGTTGCATTAAATGATAAAACTATGTCGTAGAAACGTAGCTTCGAGAGACGTTTTAACTTGGCTGGTTCAAAGGTAAATTTACCTTTTTGAAATCATCGTTGTGGGAAAGAGAAATTGCTCATAAGATTACCACTGTGTTACATTGAGAAGATGCTAGTTAGGCTGATTTTCTTTGTTTTGCTCAGGGCTTTTTTTTAGATTTGTTCCACTTACTTAGGGCTAAGAGTATGAAAGAAATATAGAGGTATGGTCTGTCTTGTAAAGTCGCGGTTTTAATTAAGGGTGGTGCCCATTTGGTAACACTTTTGGCAGCAATAAACTAAATTATTTAATAAATTCAATCAAACCATTTGACCGGCGATCCATTTTTTGAGGTGTTTTAAACCCTTAGAATGCTGGGTAATTTTCGAGATAAAAAAGAAATTTGTAACGTCTGTTTTCCAAAAGCTCGAGTATCTGCTTAATTTTGTTGAAGAGAGATAACCAGAGTAGCCGACATGGTATATCAAAGGCCAGTCGCCAATGTATTTGACGGCTTGCCTGGATCTAACCTGTTTGCAAAAGCATGAATTCGGTTCCAGCACAATAAGGGTTAATCATAAAGGAGATATTTAGTATATTTGCTACCCAAATGATTCAAATCTTTACACCGAAAAAGAGAATGAGCGGATGTATGTATTTGTTTATATTCGTATTATAATCAATTTCTACATAAAGTAATAAGAGAGTCGAGAAAAGTTGCTTCTCTCTCTACACAGATGTTTAACCCATTACCAAACAATAACGACATTTACCCAGTTTGTTGCTGACGACTATGGAAAACATTTTGGGAAAAGGAGAAATTGGTCTTAACGCGAAATTTCTCATTTAACCACAATGATTTCTGCCCTATCAGAAAATGTTTAAAATGTCATCTGCAAACTCTTTCCTTTTGGGGAGTCGAAAATTTGGCGTTTGATAAAGGGTTAAGTCAATGAATCCAACGGGTGGGAGGATTTGGCATGTGTAACTCTAATTAAATCTTAAAGGAATGCAATCTGGAAATACTCATATACTTCCACGCCCTTTCAATCGAAAAAATAAAATAGAATTTGATGAAGTGGTATGGGGGCGACGTGATACTTTTAAGCATTTCTAAAGCATAGTTTGGGGTTATATACTGTGTATACTGTAGTTCACCGTGTCCCTTCTATTTAGATCTATTACATAGTAAACCCCAACGTTTAAGTGCATGTTCCCGCCGCATTGACCCATATAGTGCTACATGATAATGGAAACAGGTTAGATCACAGGCCAGCCACCATTTCACTTGGCGGCTAGCCTGTGATCTAACCTGTTTGATACTTTGATTATTTTCCCCCCTTCATGATTAAGCAGATATTTTAGGCTTTGGAAGGCAGACGACACAAAAATCTATTCATTGTTGAGCTCTAGCCACAGAGCCTTTGCGAAATGCATAACAGATGATTCAACAAAGTTTAAATCATTATACCCGGATGGTCTTTTCCATAAGCAATGATGGAACGAATATTGAAGCATGAAATTTGACAACACAATTATCAATCGCGAAATTTACCGTTCTAGACCTGTAAATATAACGTACACAATCTATTCTGCGACGGCACTGTTATTGGTAACATAAGAAGAGCAACATAGACTTCTGGTGTGCTTATGGACGGCATGTCAATTGGAAGGAACGATTTTGTACGACCAACATATCAAGTTCACTTGGAGGTAAATCGAGGGATCAATCAAAAACTACAGTATGACTTTACAAACGTGAAGCATTAACTAAGATGTTTGCAATGTACCCTCAATCTGGTACACGAATTAGATCATGAATATTATATGTATTCAGGGAATATTTGGTTGAATATCATGAAAAATGTAGACATAGTGTAGTCAGTTTTGGGCTTGTTGACTAGAATCATGTGCAGGCAGAGTGTTGTCTGTTTTAGGTTTGTTGACTAGAATCATGTGCAGGCAGGGTGGTGTCTGTTTTAGGCTTGTTGACTAGAATCATTTGCAGGTAGGTTGGTGTCTGTTTTAGGCTTGTTGACTAGAATCATGTACAGACAGGGCGGTGTCTGTTTTCGGCTTGTTGACTAGAATCATGTGCAGGCAGGTGGTGTCTGTTTTAGGCTTGTTGACTACAATCATTTGCAGGCAGTTTGGTGACGGTGACTGTTTTAAGCTTGTTGACTAGAATCATGTACAGACTGGGTGGTGTCGGTTTTAGGCTTGTTGACTAGAATCATGTGCAGGCAGCGTGTTGTCTTGTTTAGGTTTGTTAACTAAAATCATGAGCAGTCAGGGGTGTGATCTTTTTAAGGTTTATTGACAAGAATCATGTACAGACAGGGTGGTGTCTGTTTTAGGGTTGTTGACCAGAATCATGTGCAGGCAGGGTGGTGTCTGCTTTAGGGTTGATGACTAGGCTCATGTACAGACAGGGTGGTGTCGGTTTTAGGGTTGTTGACTAGAATCATGGGCAGGTAGGGTGGTGTCTGTTTACGGCTTGTTGACTAGGATCATGAACAGACAGGATGATGTCTGCTTTAGGCTTGTTGACTAGAATCATGTGCAGGCAGGGTGTTGTCTTGTTTAGGCTTGTTGACTCAAATCATGTGCAATCAGGGGTGTGATCTATTTAAGGTTTATTGACTTGAATCATGTGCAGGTAGGTTGGTGTCTGTTTTAGGCTTGTTGACTAGAATTATGTGCAGGTAGGGGTGGTGGTGTCTGTTTTAGGCTTGTTGACTAGAATCATGTGCAGGTAGGTTGGTGTCTGTTTTAGGCTTGTTGACTAGAATTATGTGCAGGTAGGGGTGTGATCTGTTTTAGGCTAGTTGACTAGAATCATGTACAGTCAGGGTGGTGTATGTTTTAGATTTGTTGACTACAATCATTTGCAGGCAGGGCGGTGTCTGGTTTAGGCTTGGTGACTACAATCATTTGCAGGCAGGGTGGTCTCTGTTTTAGGCTTGTTGACTAGAATCATGTGCAGGCAGGGTGGTGTCTGACTTAGGTTTGTTGACTAGAATAATGTGCAGGCAGGGGGGTGTCTGTTTTAGGCTTATTGACTAGAATCATTTGCAGGTAGGGTGGTGTCTGTTTTAGGCTTTTTGACTAAAGTCATGTGCAGGCAGTGTGGTGTTTGTGTCCGTTTTAGGCTTGTTGACTAGAATCTTGTGCAGGTAGGGTTGTGTCTGTTTTAGGCTTGTTGACTAGAATAATGTGCAGGCAGGGTGGTGTCTGTTTTAAGCTTGTTGACTAGAATCATGTACAGACAGAGTGTTGTTTGTTTTAGGCTTATTGACTAGAATCATGTGCAGGTAGGGTGGTGTCTGTTTTAGACTTGTTGACTAGAATCATGTGCAGGTAGGGTGGTGTCTGTTTTAAATTGTTGACTACAATCATGTGCAGGCAGGGTGGTGTCTGTTTTAGGCTTGTTGACTTGAATCTTTTGCAGGTTGGGTGGCGTCTGTTTTAGACTTGTTGACTAGAATCATGTACAGACAGGGTGGTGTCTGTTTTAGGCTTGTTGACTAGAGTCATGTGCAGGCAGGGTGGTGTCTGTTTTAGGCTTGTTGACTACAATCATTTGCAGGCAGAGTGGTGACGGTGACTGTTTTAAGGTTGTTGACTAGAATCATGTACAGACAGGGTGGTGTCTGTTTTAGGCTTGTTGACTAGAAACATGTGCAGGCAGGGTGTTGTCTTGTTTAGGCTTGTTGACTAAAATCAGGTGCAGTCAGGGGTGTGATATATTTAAGGTTTATTGACAAGAATCATGTACAGACAGGGTGGTGTCTGTTTTAGGGTTTATTGACCAGAATCATGCGCAGGTAGGGTGGTGTCTGTTTTAGGCTTGTTGACTAGGCTCATGTACAGACAGGGTGGTGTCTGTTTTAGGGTTGTTGACTAGACTCATGGGCAGGTAGGGTGGTGTCTGTTTAAGGCTTCTTGACTAGGATCATGTGCAGTCAGGGGTGTGATCTGTTTAAGATTTATTGACTAGAATCATGTACAGACAGGTTGTTGTCTGTTTTAGGCTTGTTGACTAGGATCATGTGGAGGTAGGGTGGTGTCAGTTTTAGGCTTGTTGACTAGAATATGCAGGCAGCATATTGGTCACGGGATCTAAGGGTCATTGACTCACCGTAATCAACGTTGCTCTTTGGTTTTACCCATTCAGCCGCAGTCATAAAACGTTACTCCTACAGGTAATGGACGTATGATGGTTTCTGCCCCTTATATATGCAAACCCCTACAACATTCCACGCTTCAATTTCTCTTGAAATAACGTTTTAAAAAACTGGTAAACAATATTCATACACATAAATAATGCAAATAATCAATAATAACAGCTGCCCATAAATCATGATTAAATGATATGAAAATGTAACCAACACCCGCCTGACAAAACGTACCCCTGTCCCTGAGAGTTATTTTCTAACCCAATTTTTCCGGGAACGGTCTCAAATGACAAATGGACTGGGGATCCTTGTGGAAGATAAACTTTCATCAAATCATTCTCCTTTTGTATTGATAAATTGAATTCTATTAAAAAGGATAGTGTTTACATATCTTACATGCTTTTTAAGAACAAATGACTCAGTGGTTAAGGTGGTGGGCTCAGAACTCGGGGGTTCGAATTCCACCGAGATCTCTGGTTTCGTGGGAGTAGCCTTTGGCAAGACACTCCAGAGTCATAACCTAGTACCAGTGCATCGAAGTTTTTTTTTTTTTTTTTTTTCAATTGTCATTCGACAATCCGTTTATTCAATAATATTTACAAATTTACAATCATAATAATATACATAAAACATTATTTTATGTTGTAACAGTCATAAAGTTAATCTTTTTTATATTTTAAAAAATTTGGTTTATTCATGACGGATGTGAGTGAAAAGAGTAGGTGGTGGGTGTATATTGCAGGGGTATTTTATGTATGAGAGCCCATCTTTTGGTATCCATCTAAACGAAAACGAAATTTAGAAGGATGAAATGGGTTGGCGAATGTGAGTGTTGTTGTAAGGATTGAGTCGTGTCTTGCTCGTACAAGATAACTCCTAAAGCATGGTAGTGAATGAGTAGTATTTGATATGTTATTTTAAATGGTAAGCTATGATAGATGTTAGGTGGGTGAGTGCAATGGAGAGGTTTTGAAAGAAGAAGGTAATATATGAGATAAATCTTTGATTTGGGTGCCAGCACAATATAATGTGTACAGATTATATAAGTAATTCTATTTGTTTTATGTCACAACTATCTAACCTTTAATTGTGTTATTTAACAATTAAAATACAGAGCAAACTTTATATTCTTATCTATAGACAAGAGAAGAAAATTTTGCTCACCATGCAAATTGCAGGTGTGTGTGTGTGTGACATACCGGACCGGTAATTAAAGACTTGACAATGTTGTATGAAAAATAGAAAGTATAGTATCAACTTTGGAATGCCTTTTATAAACCGTCCAAAGGAATATAAATTCCTGTTTAAATAGTGAAAATATATCAAATTCTTTCATTCTGTTATCACTAAGGAAATAGGCCTTATAAATGCAGAAACAAAAAAGTGAAAGTATAACGTTTAAGTTGTAAAAGTTCGGCTCGTCTAGCTTGTAGCCTTCAATCACTGTTTTCATATTTCTAAAGTTTTTGTAAATTCTACACAATTTGAGGACTTTATGTAATTGAGTCCAACACTTTTCTACAATCGGACAATTTATAAATATATGTTCATACGATTCGGTTACACCAAAAAGACTGCAATTAGGAGAGGCTATCATTTTCCATTTGAATCGAATTTCTCTCGAAGTAAATATTCTGTGTATACATCTATATTTGAATTGTTTAATTTTGTTGTCGTGAAGCGTATTGATAAAATTATATACATATGTCCAATTAGTTGTTTGATGCAATATTTCGTTCCAATAAGTGTGAATGTATGGTTCGACATATTTATGTTGAATCAGGTTCTGATAAACTTCTTTATTTTCTATACTATGAATAGGCTTTCCTAGTATATTTATTTCTCGATCAAGTTTAATTAATGATTTTGACCGTTTTTCTGCTTTAATGATATTAAGCCAATCTTTTGGAATTGAATTTTTAATCATGTGTAATTCGGCTAACCAATTATTTTTTGAAAGCAGTTTGGTTCGTACTGCTTTTTCACATATGAGGCCGTCATCATTTATGAGATCATTGATAAAAATAATATTTGACTCAATCCAGCTTTTGAAGATTAAGCATTTATTGTTGTATTTTATGGATTTATTTCCCCATATTAATTATTTTCGTACAAAATTAAAATTTAATTTATGTTGTGTTTCGTTACCGTTTGATCGTATATAGATATTTATTAATTCTTTATAAAATTCACTAATGTGATTTGTATTTATGTCTTTTATTGAATCCAGGTTCATGTTAAAAATTAAATAATTATTTCCATATCTGTTTAAGTAATATCGCGGGATTAATTGCCAGTGTGCTTTCTCATTTTGTTTGTCTGTTAAGGATTTAATCCACTTTATTTTAAGAGATGTAATCAGTAAGTTTACGTCAACCATTCCAAGTCCTCCTTTTGATCTTGGCCCAGTTATGATTGAACGTTTTATTTTCTCTCTTTTTCCATGCCATAAAAAGTTAAATAAATGCTTGTTTATTTCATTTATTTTGGCTTTTGGAACTGTTAATGACTGGAACAAGAATATAAACTTTGGAATAAGTAAACTATTAATGACCTGTATTTTACCATAAAGAGTTAGTTTGCGTCTGTTCCAAGCTTGGATCAAGCTTTTGCACTGTTCTAGTTTAAGATTCCAATTTAAAGTGTTACATTCATTAAGATTTGTACCGAAGTATACACCAAGTGCTTTAATGGGACAAGTCTGCCATGATATATTTCCTGGTTTTTCGTTGCTATTCACTTTGCTACCGATCCACATTGCTTCAGTCTTATTCTTATTTAGTTCTAAGCCTGAATATTTACCAAATAGATACACAATGTTTAATGCTTTAACAATATCGTTCGATCCCATTAAAAATAGTGTTGTGTCATCTGCTAATTGAGATACGCGTATTTCTTCATTTGATGCCTTAACTTTTATACCATGAAGTGCATTAGATTGTCGTATTCGTAAAGCCATAATTTCAGCAGCTAGGATATAAAGCAGAGATGACGTCGGACAGCCTTGTCTAACGCCTCTCTGTGGTTTAAAAATTCTTGATTTCCATCCATTGTTGTAAATGCATGACTGACAGTTTGAATACAATGTTTTGACCCATTTTATGAATCCTGGTTTAAAACCAAAGTGATTAAGAGTTTCAAACAAGAAAGACCACTCAAGAGTATCGAAGGCTTTACGAAAATCAAGGAAGACAACTGCACCCTCAATCTGTAAATGTTCAGCGTATTCAATAACGTCTTGTATCTGTCTGATATTATATCCTATAAATCTATTTCTTATGTATCCCTGTTGATCCATGTTGACAATCTTGTAAATTACTTTTTGTAGTCTTTTTGATAAAACCTTGGCTGCTATCTTGTAATCTACATTCAAAAGGGTTAATGGTCGCCAGTTTTCAAGACTTGATGGGTTTCCTTTTTTATATAAAAGTGATAAAGCTCCAGTTCTTTGTGAGTAAGTTAATTCAGAATTATCATATCCTTTGTTAAGTACATTTCTTAAGTAAGGGCCTAATGTTTTCCAGAAATATTTATAAAATTCTACTGTAATTCCGTCTATACCGGGGCTTTTATTAGGTTTCATTTCATTAAGAGCATCAGTGCATTCAGCAAGTGTTAAATATCCTTCACAAGTCATGGCATCTAAATCTGATAATTTTTTATCACACATGGTTTCTGATAAATAGTCTTTTATGTTTTGTGTGTTCTCTGTTTGCGAACGATATAAGTTTTCATAAAAGCGAACCTCTTCGTTGAGTATATCTTGAGGTTCTGTAATAACTTTTCCATTTACATGTAATTTATTCAAAGTTTTCTTAGTTTGCCTTGAACTTTCTAGATTTAGGAAGTATTTTGTATTTTTCTCACCCTGTTCTATATCATCAATCCTTGATCTAATTTTTGCACCATCAGATTTAATTTGGTATAATGTATTTAATTCTTGGTCAATTTGTTTTAGTCTATGTTCGTTCTTATTTGCTTGACATAACTTATACTCTTCTTCTAGGAGGTTTATTTTGTTCTTTGTAGATGTGCTTTTACATTTTCCATATGTTATGGATTTGTCTTTTATATCAAATTTAAGAAGTTCCCATTGTGTTTGAATATCATATGTGCTATTGTTCTGCAAGGACTCCTTGATGGAGAGTGTCATTAATTTAATAAAGTCTGGATCATTTAGATGTGAATTGTTGAATTTCCAGTACCCTGGACCACGTTGTGTTTGTTTAGTAACTTTAAGGGATATAGCTAAGTGATCAGTGTATTTAATGCTAGCTGGCCTAATATCTGAACTGTGTATGGAGGGAACGATATCTTGACCTATTAGCCAGAAATCAATTCGGCTTTTTTCAGAATTCCAAGATCGTTTCCATGTAAATTGCTGCATGTCTGGATTAAACTCTCGCCATATGTCACATAGATTGTTCTCCTTAATTAAGTGCATCAATGATTTCACGGGTTTAACAAATGTGTTTTTCTTATTCGGGTTTCGTACTTGTCTATCTTTAACAGTTATTGTGTCATTAAAATCACCCCCAATTATCAACGTACCTTTTGCGTGATCATTAATTAATGTATTTAAAGAGTTAAAAAATTGGTTTCTTTCATTGAAATTATTATTTGCATAAAGGTTTATTAGAGTAACTATTTTATCACCTAAATTTATAATAAGAAGATTGTAGCGACCTTTCTTATCGTTTTTCTGGCTCAAAACTTCGTATTCTAGATTTTTATTCAGCATTATTGTACACCCTCTGCTTAAGTTGCTGCCATATGAGTTAGACAATTCCCAGTTGCTGAATTCTGTATGTAATTTGTTATCTAATTCTGATGTAAAGTGTGTTTCTTGAAAAAATAAAATGTCAACTTTCTGTTGGTGTATGTATTGCTTCACGCGCGATCGCTTCCTTGTATCCCTCATACCTTGACAATTAAGTGATAAAAAATGTATATGAGAAGGCATTAACTTGTGTTTTTAGTGTTTAAATCCAAAGAAAAATGTAAATATAAACATATATGCAGTAATTCCCAACGCAAAGAGAAAAAAAATCCACGAACAGTTGGAAACATAAACCATGCTGATTATAACAGATAATGGAACGCTGTGTGGAAAGAGTAACACTGTTATAAAAACAAAAAACATCGATACATTTACCACAACAAAGGATATCTCGTTTGCAATAAGTCTCCAAAAAGCTAATATGAGGTACACATATAACTTTCGTGCCAATGTCAAAAGCATGACAAAATGAAAAAGTGCTCTGTAACCTAGTATATTCTTTAACTTTAATTCTTTAGAAAATTTTGTAAATAAGTAGTATAATTTTCTAAACATCGATACAAATCCTCGAACAAGCGATATCTCGTACATAATGAGTATCCGTAATGCGTGCAAATTCTTTCTAAAGAAGTAGAACTATTCAAAACATTGTGTTGGAAGAGTAGTAATGCTCAATATAACATCGATACAACTCCAACAACAAGGGGTATCTAGTGTACAAAGAGATTCCATAAAAGGTAAGTATCTGTAAAGTAATGCATGTAAATTGTTTCTGTTAAAAGCATGATAAGTTATTCGTCTATTAGTTTCCTAGTAAAAGGCATGTATATGTAAAGTACTGCGTGTAAATCTTTTCTGTAAAACATGAGGTATATATATATATTGGAATTGGTACGAAAGATATATATATATCTTCCGTACCAATCTCAAAAATATGACAAAATAAAATAGTGCTCTGATACCTAATCTATTCTTTAACATAAAAGTTCATAGATAAATTTGTGAACAAGATATATAACTTTTCAAACAATGTGTGGGAAAAGTAGCAATGTTCAAAAATACCATCGATACAATTCCTCGAACAAGGGGTGTATGTGTGTAAATTGTTTCCATAGACAAGAGGTACATATATATATCTATTGTAAACGTCAATAGCATGACAATATCAAATAAGGTTTCGTTATCTAATATGTTTAATTGATTCTAATTCTCGCAGAACACTTCTCAAAGAAGAAAAAGAACTTTTCAAACATTGTGTTGGAAGAGTAGTAATGCTCAAAAATAACATCGATACAATTCCAATAACAAGGGGTATCTACTTCACAAGGAGATTCCATAAAATTCATCTAAATTGTTTCCGTAATTTTCGTACTAATATTAAAGGCATGACAAAACAAATAATGTTCTGCTACCTCATATATTCCTTGACTTTTGTAAACAAGTAGTATAATTTCCCAAACAATGTGTGGGAAAAGAAGCACTGTTATATACAAAAAAATTGAAACAATTCCTCCAACAAGGGATATCTCGTAAACAATGAGTATCCGTAAAGGGTAAGTATATTTAAAGCAATACGTGCATGTTGTTTATATAAACATAGCGTACATATATTTCTTTTGTACTATTATCAAAAGAATATTAATTAAGGTTCCGTTCCCTACTATGCTTTTTGTCTCTGAGTTTTATAGGGAAAAAAAACTTCACAAAGAAGTAAATGAACTTTTCAAAACACTGTGTGGGAAGAGTAGTAATGCTTAAAAATAACATCGATACAGTTCCAACAATAAGGGATTTCTCGTAAACAATAGGTCTCCATAAAAGGTATGTATCTGTAAAGTGATGTTTGTAAATTGCTTGTGTAAAGATGTGATACATAGTATATCTTTCGTACTAATTTAAAAAGCATAACAATATGATATATTGCTCTGTTTCCAACAGTGTGCGGGAAAAAGTAGCAATGTACAAAAATTAACATCGGTACAATGCCTCCAACATTGGATATCTCGTGTAAAGCGAGAGGGGCCAGAGTATGCTTATATTTGATCAATAACCAAGTTAGCATTTTATGATGTATATTCACGAAAAACAAGCATAAGTAAATACATGGGAAAAAGTACTGATATTGTAAAACGATTCACTCTTTGCCTTAATATCATCTTTATGATAATATTCATTAGATTTTTGGTATGCTTTTTTATCCCATTATCGTAGGTCAAGACAAGATCAGCATTCATTTTGAGAAACTGTGGGAAGTAAATTAGTGTTTTTATAGAGAACCAGTGTTCTCGCCAGAGTGTTGTATGTAACAACCATGTGCAGATTGACACATTTTAACATTCCCTAACACTGCAATGTTAAACATAAAATAATTCGACATGGTTTCAAGATTAAACGTACAACAATTTGGGATATGATCGTTATTCACCGTGACGGAAAGTCGAAGTAAGGCAGAACAAAGTATAATACAGGTTGGTCGAAAGTCGAGGTATTCATGTTGTGTTTTCTGCCATACACATTCAAAGGCATAGTTACTCATAGTGTTTGAAAAAAAAAATGCATGAAAAGAAGTTATATCTGAATAGACAATATTGCGATCCAAATATAATTGCGCAAACGCACTTGTCGATATAGATAGTTTACATTTATACATTTTGGTAGTATGATATTATTTAACCTTGCATTATTGCATCCATTTTAGAGAGGTCTGCAGAAAAAGTTTCCATTATATAAACAGACGCTTTTGCAACAGTCCACTCCAGTTTGCGTGAAATCGTGTGTATGCTTATAAAGCATTCTATTGTGTTTATAATAAAGTACAGGTATCTACGTGATTGTTTGTGAATAAGAGTTTTACTCATTTGTGAGATAATAACTTTGTCACATCTATCAAAATAGATCGCGACCACATTTGTTTTGAGCGTTTTGTTTGAATCACAATCCATAGGAAATTGTCCATTTAAACGTTCAGTTGAGTTGTAAATAAGAAGGATATTCACATTAAAGATGAGAGAATTCGACTGATCCATGTTGAATGCGGGATTTCTTGGCCTCATCGTTAAGGGTTTCCGCTGGTGTGGGTGGAGATCGGTCCTTAGCAGTACTGCGCCCTTTCGCACTTTTTGGGGTCTGGGTATTGTTCACAGACGCTTTTAAAAAGCTGTCTATTTGCGTTTGGGTGTTCGTTTTCTGCTTGTCTTTTGATTTTTTGTCTTTTTTGCGTTTTTGTATTTTTGCTGCTTGAGTGATTGTGTCATCTGTGTCCGTTATATTTCCGTTCTCCTCTGATTCTGAGGGAATAGTGTCCATTTCGCCTGTAGGTGCAGACGACTCGTGGGGCTCATGAAAAGGAAATTCGTCCAGTTGTGTTAAGAGACACTCACCCTTTTTGTGCCCAACGACTTTACATGCTAAACAAAACCATTCATTTGGACAGTTTGCGATGATGTGTCCTTCTTGAAGGCATTTCTTACACGTTTTTGTTTGGTTTTGATTTTGACCTGCGTGAAAGGTTCTTCCGGTGAAGTGTCCGAATGATATAAACTTCGGAAGGGGCTTTTTAAGGGTAGTTGCTTTGACAATGCAGAATCTATCTCCCGTATCGCAGTTTGTCAATTTACCTTTAAATCTGAGTTTTTCTCGTTTAGTCGATATTACCTCTAGTCCTTTATTCACGAGCGTTCGCGTGATAACTCCATCATCTACGGAAAGCGGAATGTCCTTTATTCTGACATTGACGGTCATTTCATTGTCAAATCGCTTTGGGTTGGTATTAAGGAGGTCGATGTGTTTTCCTCTTAGGCTCAAACCGGTTGAGAGAAGGGTTACTTTGTCATGTATGTTGTCAATATATATTCGCCACATACCTTTGATCCGTTGAAGTCCATTTATGTGTGAGGCTTCGATAATATCCGATAATGCCTCATACATTTCGGTGTGCGTGATCCATGATTCTTTCAATATGGTGCGATTAATTCCAAATAGACTTGTCTCCATCATGAAAACGATTGGCGGTCCGCCATTTTGGACTTCGCCTCCATCTTTGTTTTCGTTGGTGGTTTCATTATTTGATCCGTGTGCATCCATTTTCATATATATTTGAGGTTGATTTTGCTACTATTGTACCCCTCATACATTCATGTAAGCATGTACATCAATTGGAAATAGTTATTTCACTTTTACTTACGAAAAAATACAATTTTTGTTGGAGCGAGTCAATCACCGCCTTGGAGGTAATAGCTGGTTCCCTTTGCTTGTCCAGTGCCAGTGCCTTTGCCAGTGCATCGAAGTTACAAAACTAAAATAAATGTTGGTTCGGCACTGACGAAGAGGACCCATATTCGACCTCTGTCAGTAAGCTACTATAACTACAATTATAACCGCCCCAATTACTCTTGGACGCGTAAAACATGACAACAAAATTCATAGACATGAATAGAATAGAAATACTAACGTAATCAATAGTATCAGTTGCCCATAAATCATGATTAAATGAAAAGGTAACCAATACCCACCTGACGAAATGTATCCCTGTCCATGAGATTACCCAATTTCTTCGTAATTTCTCAACCGATTTTCCGAGAGCTGTCTCAACTGACAAAGGGACTAGGGGTACTCCATATTTAGTGATAGATTGTATTATATTTAAAAAGATAGGGTTTACATTTTACGTGTGTTTATGAACAAATTTTTAAACGTTCAAGACTTGGTCGGGGAAGAACGCTTATCCTGTCACCAGTGCCCATCTATTCTCTGTTTATATAAATGAGGGTTTGTGCAATAACTGATTGATCAAGCCTTTTAGATGATTGTGTGTATTTATCGTTTTACATATAAACCGCGAACGAATTCCTTGGAATTTAGCTGTGGGGAGATATCGAAGATATATTTGTGTAGATAAGATGGATTTGCTGCAGTAGTAGAAATATCTCTTTACTCGATCTTTACGAGGTCGGCGCACCCTTTACAGGACTCTTAATATTTACACCATACTTGATAAGAGATTAAGATATCTATTACAGCTTTTTAGACAACCATGGCATGTTTGGAACTCCTTTATTCGGATACACCAACGTTATTCAACAATAACTAAATTTGCACAAGACGATGGTGCTTAACAATGATTAAATTTGCTCGACAAGATTAAGTTTGAGAATAGCCACATTTCCGACAGAAAATAAGGAAGTAAAGGTCTTATAATAGAATATCCCTAAAATGGATGCATGACTAAAACATTAAAATAAGTGTACGGAAGGAGCACTTATTTCTGTTTTGTAAGAATAGATATGAAGTATTAGAGTATGTAAAGACGTCTAACGATTACTTGTATCCCGGACATGATTAGTCCAATGGTCTGACTGTGAATAAACAACACTTATTCCTCCTGGCATTTTATCACGACTGTTGTACAACATAAATTCAAATTTACTGTAATCTTTCCAACACGAATCCAACTGTTCCAAAACAAAAGACAGATATACACATGTCGGAACGGCATGTCATAAAGCATGAAGAAGAACATTGGTCAAGTCCAACTCAAACTTTTGTAGTAAGAATTATAAACTGAAATTCAATAAAACAAGCAACCATCTTCAAATTGTTTTATTTGCATTGTCCTGTCTGTTCCGATGATTAAGGTGGTGGATTTGCAACCCGGGGGTATCGGGCTCGACCCCCGTTGAAACCACATATTAAGTGGAGTATCCTTTGGCAAGACACTTCAGAGCCCTTACCAAGCACTGGTACTGGTAGGTCTGAGTAAGGCCGTATAATAACTGAACAATTGTTGACGCGGTGTTTAACCAAATACTATATTCTAACTCGAGTTGATGTATGAACAGGAATTAAGAAAAATGCTTAGGCCTACGAAAAATCCACTTCTAAACCTCTAAGTATATCCACACCGTTTGAATGAGTGTTAAGATGCTGGCAGTGTGAGGAAGTATTTTCCTACCTGTAAGCATCTAGAGTTTACCCTCCCTTATCTTCCTTCCAATCCGATCCCTTTTATCTAAAGCAGAGAGGAGTTTAGCCCTGGGGCCTGATCATGCATACCCGCATTAGGGGGTATGCATGGATCAGGGTATTGTTTTACTAAACAACTTAAGGAAAAGATTTTCGTAAGTCATAACTGATGCACATGGATAGTATCTCCAATGGATCTACAATATTACAATGTGAGACGTCATTGGAAGCGTCTCGGAGAGACGGTTCCAGTGATATGTAACTTTGCAATATTGCTTCATCCAATATTGAAATAAGAGGAATTGTTGCTCTAGACTTATGAAAATCTTAAGGGTAAACTCTTTATTAAAACTCTTTAGTAAAACGGTACCCAGGACCACAGGCTAAGGGGCGTTATACTGATATAACATCGAGGGTTAAGTGCCTGGTCACAGATTTGTAATGGACGTACTCTCAATTTGGACCAAACATCGATCTTAACCAATTACCAACCAATAACAATATTTGACCGGTTTGTTGCAGACGACTCTGAATAACATTGTTGGAAAAGGAGAAATTGCTCTTTGTGTCAAATAGCTAACAACATTACAAATAATTGAATACACACGTAAGATGCAGAGTAACTGAATAAAGGAAACGGCTGACCCGTTTATGAAAAATAAGGTGAATTAATTAAATGATGAAATCATGAATAGATATATGAACTTAATGCCTTGCATACCCCATACAGTACATTTCACGTAAAAGACGTTTCTTTATGACTTATTAGCAGAATAATGTCTTGTAGAGTCTATTATATATCTTTGTAATACTTATTAGCAAAAATGATCATAAAGGGGCGTATTTCGTTTCCCATTTAGAAATTTTACTCCTTAACCCTTATAGTGCTGGAACCGACTTTATTCTTATACTATGCAAACAGGTAAAATCCAGGCCAGGCGCCAAGTAAATTGGAGGTTGGCCTATGATCTAACCTGTTTGCTACTCTGTGCACCTTTCATCAACACAATCAAGGAGATATTTAAGGTTTTGAAAATCAGACGTCACCAAAATCTATTCTCAGAAAATTACCCAGCATTCTAAGAGTTAATCACAATGTTTTACACGCATACTTGTTACACTGACAAATCCATCGTTTGAATGCAGTATACACTCCTTTTAATGATTCATCTCGGAATGCCGTCTGGATAACTTTCTAACGTATCATTATGGCGAAGCGTTGAAATGCAGGATTTTCACCGGTTCTTAGATTTTATCGAATATTCGCCATCAACGGGGCGCACAGCATTTCGGGAAGTGAGAGCGAGCGGAGGGCCATAGTTACTTACCTGTGGACTGCACACATACGTTAAACTGAGTCATAAATATTCCCGGAAATTAAATCAAGTTCTAGCAAACACTGTTCGTGCGGACTTGGGACTTAATACACGTGTAAAGAAGAAACGTTTAAGAAAACTTAGAACACGCGTGATAATTTTGAATCTACATTGAACTGACTATTCTGTACGTTAGAGTAGATTATTTATTTAATATATATTTTTCTAACGTGCTGATAAGTAAAGTTAACCGGACCGTATCACCATGCCTACCAGACCGAACCTTCCACAGGGCTACTTGGGCGCCCAGCCGACGTTCGGCCAGATCGGCCTAAACGTGTTCAGCCACATGGACCCGGAAATCGTCGCCGATAGCAACGAACTCGAGATCAAGGTCAAGTTCCGTACAAACAGCCCTGTCAAGGTCACCAGTCAGCTGATCAAGTGTACTGCGAGCGGGGGCGAGGAGGACGTGTCACCGTACGTGTTCACGACGACGCTGTTCGGTTCGATCACCTTCAAGATCGCCATGCCAACTGCGGACTACTACAAGTTCCAGATCTTCGCGGCGCCTGCCTCCGAAGAGAAGACGTCCATGCCAAACGTCTACAACTACCTGATCCGCTGCGACAAGGCCCTTAATGCCGTCTTCCCGTTCCCGAAGCAGTACGCCCAGTGGAAGGACGACTGTGTGCTGAAGGAACCGCTCTGTCTGAACAAGGACATGAACCTGTCGAGCGTACCCTTCCACGTTAACGTACCCAAAGCGAACGGTGTGGCGCTGGTTGCCGACGGAGAGTGGCTCCACCTAGAGAAGAAGGGGAACCATTGGGAGGGGAACTTTAACCTGAACCCCTTCAAGGGCAAGAAGGTTACTCTGAACGCAAACACCGACCCCGGCAACGACACCAAGTATTCCACGCTGCTCGAGTACAACATCTAATTCAGTTGACAATCGCTAGGATATTAGTATAAAATCTGTGAGTGAATGATTGATTAAATTTCGAATACACTTTATAAGTGACCGTCAGCTTGATATTCAAATATCTAAACATAATGAAAATTCTAAATGAACACACACTCGAGGATGTTAAGTTGCCTTGTTGGTCCGTGACGTTGGGATCATTAGTTTTGTTAAATGTTGCGCAAAATATGGACTGTTTTAAGCGGTATCAATTTTTCAACCATAGTTGACATTGTAATAGTATATAACCGAGGCTTTAAGTCTAGCCATCTCTTAATTATGGGATATGATAATTTGTATTGTAAGCCAAAAAGACGCATCGTTTTTTATAGACATGATAATTTGTATTGTAAGCCAAAAAGACGCATCGTTTTTTATAGACATGATAAATTGTATTGTTAGTCAAAAAGACGCTTTTTTTATCATACAAATAGAAATGCAACACTTTTGATTTACGTTATGTTGACGCCATGTAAAACTTTACAGTGCCTGTAATTAAGAAGTCTGTCGATATTGAAGGGGTAGACAAAGAGTGGAAAGATCTTTCATTGCGTCGATGATGGCTTGTCGTTTACTTCGTTAAATACCGTGATAAACAACTGTTTACGAATGTATACGATTACATCTCGGAAGCTAAATAGTTGAATTCTAAAAAGTAGTTAAAACTAACGTTGTTCATCTTGCATCGATTGCAAACAGATCTTTTACAACAGAGTTACATTTGAGTTGGCTGCTCGGATACATTAACACTACGCGTGCCAAATGTTGATCAATGAAAGGTCGCACAATTGACCCCGCTTTTCATGGGATTCAAGTCATCAACGCTCTTGTTTAAAAAGGGTTGCTGGACATCTTTTGTTTATAACTCGGAATGCTCATGGTCTAGCTTCCTTCATGTTTCTTTATCTGTGCAAATATCCCAACTTAATATGTATTTGTCGATCTGTGGTTGAAAGTATTGATAGCGTTTTATTATTTGGTCTAAACACTTAACGATCAATCTTTGCTTACTACCATGTTATCAATATATACTTCATCATTTGTAAGTTCTCAGTAAAAGATTGAATACGAACCTCTGTGTTGAGTTGTTTTTATGTTAAACTTTAAATACGTAGAACCAGCAATGCATGTTTCGTCGCTATGAAGCCCGATGGTTCTACTCGTAACAAATCTTAGGTTAAACGTTACATATGATGCTGACGTCATGAGCATTTGCAAGATCTGATTGGCTATCACTCCTTGGTGATAGTCCAATCAAATTGACGGTACCACTTTTAAGACTATTGTACGATATTAACCATTAGAATGCTGGGAAAAGATATTTGTATCTCTGCATAATTTTGACGAGGAAATATACTCAGAGTAGCAAACAGGTTTGATCACAGACCAGCTGCCGATTTACTTTGCGGTTGGCCTGCGATGTAATCTCTTTGCATATGCATGAAGTCGGTTTCAGCACTGAAAGGGTTAACGAGTTGAATACACCATACATTTCATTATGATGTGATGCCGTCGTTGCGATGCTATGATCAAGATAAAGAAACATAATACTCTTCCCATCTTCCAAACACATAATATACAAAGCCGGAAGTTGTGTTCATGAAGCGTTTTCATTTCTAAACATGGCTGTGTTAACCAAGAAGCTGTTCGATACACATTACACGATTATTAACATGAGTTGTCATTCCTTTTCAATGCTACCGGAAACTGACCGTCGGTGGCTAAAAAGAACTACAACTCGAGATATAAATTAGCGTGAAAAGATAACGAATTAGTTATTCTGATTTTGATACGAAAGGTCAAAGTTCATTGAATACGCCAAATGAGCCGAAATAACTAACATGACGCTCTGGCCAAATGCCAGGACAGTGGCAGTATACCTAATTACGGTCTAGGATCTAATTTTATCAAACATCTTATGGTAAGATCTTGCATTAATTGAAAATATCACCTCTCTCATTTCAATGTTAAGAAAAGCAATTCAACACAAAAAGAAGCACGGTTAAACGGACAGACTTCCGATGCTTATGATCGACGTCATATCATGCGTTTCCTCCCGATCGTCCGATCTTTAACCACCACCACAACCGCCATCACCACCACCACTAGACAGATGGTGGTGACAGATGTTCTATTATTGCATTTCCAGTTGAAAATTGTTCAGTTTCCAACAGCCGAGAGCAGATACGAGTATCAAAGGAGGTCGTCGTTCGACTTATTCACATTCATTTAATATGGTGGTGGATTGGCGACTTTTACATACAGTATCGCATCAACAGAAAGTCATATCGTATTGTGTTGGTACTCCTTAGAATCGTCTATACGAGAGAGGAAACACAGATGTTAACCCTTAGAATGCTGGGTAATTTTCTAAAAATATATTTTTATTAAAAATCTGCTTAATTTTGATGAGAAAAGATACTAAGAGTAGCAAACAGGTTAGATTACATGTACATGCAATCCGCCAATTTAATTGGTGGCTGGCCCTGATCTTACATGTTTGCATAAGCATGAAGTCGATTCCAGCACTATAAGGGTTAACAGCGTGGAATTAGAGAGAGCATACTTAAAAGATTATTTTGGCGACCATAAAACAACATAGTTGTCACGTTTCCATTAGAAGCAAAAACATCAAAGAGAGTATCTTTATTTCGGGAAGAAATTCATGCCAAGGTATCGCTGGGTGAAATTACAATGTGCCTGTTTTCAATTTTGCCATTAGCATAGACCTTTTTGCTCAAAACATCAATTTGCATGGAATGTAAATAAAGAAAAGTCACTTGATAGGTTGTCCTCCCGATAGCGTCGTTGGAGAGAACGGAGGAAATGCTTCGATTGATGAAAAGGAGAATAAAACTATCACAGAAGCAAACGGAAACATCATTTAAATGAATTATGTGGCTGGGTTGGGGAAACTGTCTATGCCCTCATTTCATACGTCCGCTTCGCTTTATTCCGTCGCGTCATACACATGGAAAATGAAGATAAAGGCTCATAAAAGGAGATTTATGCAATATCAAACTACATTATTTGGTAGACTTTTGGTCAGATTCAAATAGTAATCACCAAAAATAAAAAAAAGAAAAAGCCTACGATAAATATTAGCTAGTTTGATAATTCAGATTGCCTGATCCTAAACCTCTGACCTTGTCAGTTGATATACACATTTTTGAACCAACCTATCAGAATTTTGAATATGTAAACAAACAGATTGTTGATAAAAATGATTGAATGGGAGACAACTATAATTCAAGCACAAAATAACTTATGTTAGATGCGTCTATTCAATATTGTCTCAATGCATTTGTAAATTAATTCTCATGACTTTTATGAACATAATAAAAGAAATCATTATATTCTTTCAGTAATTCATTTGTACTCATCTCATTTCATTTGCCTTTAAAATAACGTATTTCACTGAAGGGATAGGCAAAGGAATATCGTGAATATGAACCTATCATAACATTTACACGACAGCTGTTCCATAACAGTCGGGTTTTGAACGATAGCATTGAACTTTATAAATAACACACGCTCTTCTAGGCAATTCATGCCCTGTTTACATGAAACACTCAACACTGTAGCCAAATCGCAGATTTCCACACGCTAGGAGAGTTTCCGCTCGTATTGCAACCAGGAGGATTTATATCCAAACTTTTAACCCTTTACCAAACACCAAGTCTTTGACTGTCCAGAATTGAAAGAGTTTGCAGGCGACATTTCAGAATGTGATGAAAATGAAATTTAATCTTCAGATAGCTCTGGAAAACATTGTGGGAAAAGGAGAAATTGCTCGTTAAGAGCATTTTTTCCTTTTCCCACAATGTTTTCCAGAGCTGTCTGCAGCAAACTGGTCAAATGTCGTTACTGTTTGTAGAACTGGTTAATAGAATTTCACGAATAATATGAAGACTTTCTCGATGGTATCTTCCCATACGCAAAGTCATTCTCACGCATTATTCTTTGTCATCTGCTTTTAGTAAATGAATCAGAATCAAACGGTTTCGATAAAGTAAAATAATGATGATACGATTCTCCCAATCTTTAGCTATGCGACTCAGTCGCTCTGGAATTTCCTACACCCACCCAATTTCGACTGCTAGACGGAACAACAAAATTCCTATCATTGTAAAGTGCATTGCTCACTCCTCATTTTCTAAACCACTGGAATTATCCGCGTTTAACGACGATACTTCCCGCCGCTCATTCCGTTATAAATAGAAGTTCATGTAAGATGAATCTGGATGGAAATTTCCGCCTTATATTTTTACCTGAAAAGGCTTAATGGGGGTTTTCAACACTTTGTTATGGGTTACTTTGCGACATTGATCAGTTACAACTGACCTGTGCTATACCCAGATCTATGGTAGAAAAGTGTGCCAACTTGGCGTTATCCTAAGTTGGAAATTCGACAATGCCGATGCAGCTTAAATTGATATTGATAACTAATGGTAAGGAAATAGAAAGCACTGGAAGTTGCATTTACCAACGTGATTTTACTGAAAAACTCTATAAAATTGCACCTAACGAAGTTCAGCACTTGAACCACCGAGGTCCATATTAACTTAGTGGTGAATTTTGACTTGATTGAACTCGTCTTAAAGCTACTCAGTATCTTATACCATCGTGCTCAGGTATTGATTTCACTAAGCTGGTATCATAACGAGTCATACAAAACAAACTTTTTGTTTTAATTGTAAAGAGCTGCCAAAGCATCTTCTAAATGTAGTTAAACTTTACGCATTGCAGAGCGCCTGATAATGAATACGTAAACAAGGTATTTACACACGGGGCATTTCCTGTAAAATATTCTCAACCTTCCTTCAGTCTTTGGGTTTGACGATTTTTATTTAAGCCCTTACGTACATGTGGTATTACTAGTTTTCTGTTGAAAACAGCGAAAACCTCCAATCTTATCCAAGCAATCGAGGTTAACCAAAGGGTTGATGAAAAGTTCTATCACGATCCGTGCGTGTGTTAGATTCCCGGGTACATTAACCCATTACCAAACAAGAACGACATTTTACCACTTTGTTGCAGACGACTCTCGAAAACACTGCGGGAAAAGGAAAAAATGCTCTTAACGAGCAATTTCTCCTTTTCCCACAATGTTTTCTGTTCTATCAAAAGATTACTTACCAATTTCATCATATTCTGAAATGCCGTCTGTAAACTCTTTCAATTTGAGCCAGTCCAACATTTGGCGTTTTGTAAAGGGTTTACCACTCGTCTGTGCGCCAAACGTTTAGATTCTGATGTCGTCCGATGCCAAGTTGCTTCAGAGGGAAACTTAGAGACTGTCAGAGTCGATTTTCGTACAGTTCTACAATTTATACGTATAGTTTCTGTCGGCATAAAAGGCTGTATCTATTTCATTCAGGTGTATGAGGTACGGTGTTTTGGTTTTGAAAGGGAACGATTTATACCTGTAAATTTCTGTAGAAAGTTTGCGCCAATACATTAGATCAAGCCTTCGCCTGGCAGTACATATACATGTATCAGTTGGTGTTTAACCCTTAAACTGCTGGAACCGACTTCATGCTTATGCAAACAGGTTAGATCCAGGCCAGTCGCCAATTAAATTGCCGGCTGGTCTGTAATCTAACCTGTTTGTTACTCTGAGTATCTTTCCTCAACAAAATTAAGCAGATATTTAAGGTTTTTGAAACCAGACGACACGAGCATATATTCTTAGAAAATTACTCAGCATTCTAAGGATTAAACCTTTCATTCTGTCATGTCTCACATCACCTGTTCGCATTTACAGTAGAAGTCTTTAGAATCAACTGGGGTAAAAGGGTAAACAACTTCCTATGAGAATTGTCTCAATTTCATCCAGTGTTTTAAATACAGGTTTCTGTAACCGATGCATTACAGAGTAAGTGGATACAAGAGTGGAGTAAGTTCGGTCTTAACTCACCAATATTCCAAGTTTGAAGCATTAAACTGACTTTCTTAAAAATAAACTTAAATGTTTTTAAAAGATAAAATGTTTGCCATGGTTGAAATGATAACACAGATCCATATAGTTACATAAAGATAGTATCTATTTGCTTTTCAACACGATTTATAACCATTTGGAAAAATAGCATAGCAGGCTTCATAATATATCGCGAGGATGAGTAAATTGTTTCAACAGTTTATCTTGTAAACAATAGTCTGTTATTTCTCTCCTGCATAATAATGGAAACCGCCAAGGCTATCTAAGAACCAGACTACAAAATAGATCGACACTCTTATCATGTGAATCTTGCAAGGTGCATCCGAGAGAAATCCTGTTTATTAACCGAGTTTTTGATCAATACACTGAATGCTTGTTTTCCCTTTTGTCTTAGTTGAAACTCAGGTTTCTGTAAAATTGAAATAAAACACTTAAAATTGGTCAATGCTAGTGACGAGGATTGTCAAATTAGCATTCTTACGTTTCTTACTCAAAGAATACCATACCATAGTTCCTTTAAGTTATTACATAAAATAAAAAATGAAAATTTCACAACAGAAAAGAAAATACTAAGAGAATATTGTTTTTCCAAATTTCACGATAAGAATGCACATCAAATTCTATAGATTTTTGTATACGAACTTCCCTGGTAAAACCCACAAAGCAATGAGAGAGGGTTAGAACACAAACCAACCCATCAAATACGGATTTCAAAACGTCATCCAATCGTAATTTCAAAACGTCATTTATTTTTACATGAAAATATTCCCGTACTTACACTTTTTCAATGGTATGTCTGCCAACTTGAAGAACCAAGTCTGTTCGGTAAAATGATTTTGATTTTGGTCATGCTGTTTACATTTATCAAACAGTTCGGATAATATGGTGTATATTGTTGATTTCGATTTGCATGTTCTTTATTTTCAGAACTACCTCTTGTAAATGATATCAATGTGAAATAATATCACGTTAATGTGATGCTCAAAACAGATGGATAAGGAAATCCAAGGAAAAAGGAAAACAAAACAGCTTGCCTCGCACTTTTGTACGTGCCAGGTATTTCTGATGTATGGATTTTCCGGATGCCTATGTAGTTGCAAATAAATTAAGCAGACATCAAAACAAATTGTGGTTACCCTTTTATCAAAGGTAATCACAAATCGGTATTACAGAATAGCACTGAGCAAGGTACTGGGGTTACGCTGCGTACTTTAGAATAAACACAATAGCTAAATAAGAAAATGGTAACAACGACCTTGAAATTAATCAACCCCTTACCAAACGCCAAATTTCGACGGTCCCAAATTGAAAGAGTTTGCAGACGACATTACAAAATGTGATTGAATTAAAAATAAGCTTCTGACAATGCGAGACAATGAGAAATTGCTCGATACGAGCAAGTTCTTCTTTTCACACAATGTTTCCAGAGTCGTCTGCAACAAAATCTCGTTATGGTTTGGTAATGGGTTAACACTTCTCCCTTTGTTATGAGGGGTGCAACGATTTGACGGCGCAAAGTTTATAAAACATGTATTTGAAATCAGAGACATATGTATGAATCCCATGATAAGAAATTAAATACTTAACTTTTATACAGGTACATCATGCCTATTCTCATCTTAATTTATATGCGTATGGTAGATCTCAAACGCGATATCATATGACAGTACAGCTATGGTGCAGTCCTAAAGAATTCATTTTTAAGCTCCAAATTTCCCAACATCCGTGAACAAACACCTTTTAGACAAATAAGAATATGTGAGAACCCACGTGTTCTAAATCAAACCCACTAAGACAGTCATGTGGAACACCTCAGCTATTTCTTAAAATAATCTCAGAGGTAACGGGGAGCCATTTTGAAAGAAGTACGGCAACATGGCGGCGACAAAGGACAGGTAGCATGCAACAGTTCCCTACAGAAATATGCGAATTGGCCATGGCGAAAAATAGAAATAGTGGGAAAGGGTAAGATTCAAGTTCATATTTGAAGGCAATGGCTGCTGAGGTATCCTCAAAAAGCATGATATTGTAAAAAGATGTAATTTAGCTAGTTCGAAACTAAAAGGTCACGACCATTGGCCTCCATGCTCAATGTTTATTCCCAGGATTGTCAATGTGAAGTGTAAACGGTCAATGTTGGTAAGTTTACAGTGAAATTGCTATAGGGCTTACACTTTGAAAGATTGTGAAAAAGGTAGCAGGTCTGCAGGTACTTTTGGATGCATTCACGGCTTGCATGATGTTTTGCGTGCAAGAATAGCATACGAATGGTGGGCCATCCTTTCCGGTTTTACGTATGCGACCTTTTGGTTGACGGCTAAAATGATTGATTTGATATCGGTTTTCGCGGTCAAATCATTTTCCGCAATATCATGCAAAGTAGAATAAATGCTATTTAGATTGTCATTCTTTACTCTTTTCTTGTAGCACTAGATTCCATGAATACAACAAAATGGTTCCTGTCGTTTCAGATAGACTGTGAAGGGTGAAATTTGGTTTAAAGAGGATTGGGTGTCCGACGGCAGACGATTCGACCCCATAAACCGTGTGCTGCTACCACATGTCCGTTTGCAATCGTTAATACCCGGCAATCCCCGGCACAAGAAAAACAAATGAGAAAATATGAAACAGAGATGTGTTGATTTGATATTCTTTAAAAAAAAATAGAAAGAAAAGAACAACAACAGTCAATTGTGATAATTAACCAATTTGTGTGTATTAACATTAATATTTGGTCCCTGTTTGTAATGTTGCAATCAAGTTTGTAAACCGGCGGAAATCAGTCGAATTTCCCAATGATTTCTATTATATTCATGAACTACCTTCGAGGTATATCTACCGGCTTGTTCCGGGGTTTACCGAGAAGATTATAAGTCAGAATGAGTCTAATACAAGGATATATTATGGCACGTGATGAAGTCTAAGGTAAACCTATTAAAAATTCCTGTCGGTCGAATAGAGTCGAGAGATAAGAGCAGAACAGAACAGGTTTTGTATTTCAGACTTATATGCGACATACAACCAACATTCTTAGCCCATTACCAAACAAAAACGACATTCGAACAGTTAGTTGCGAATGCCTCTATAAAACATTGTAGGGAAAAAGAGAAATTGCTCGTTAAGAGCAATATCTCTTTCCTCCACAATGCTTTCTGCCCTATCAGAAAATTATTTTTAAATATCATCACAGTTTGAAATGTCGTCTGCAAGCTCTTTCAATTTAGAACAGTCGAAAATTTGGCGTTTGGTAAAGGGTTTACACATTAAGTTGTGATACACATGCTTGTAAACTCTTAAAGAGTGTGTGTATAGTATTAAGCTCATACATTAAGACGCCATTGTTTTTTGTTTACTTTAACGTCGTTTCAATAATATCGAGGTTTCCTAATTCAAACAGGTGACAACCCTTTGTGACCTATAATGAGCTTATTCAATCATCAAGTTGAACAATCATTGTGTGTGCTGCAGAGAGAAAAACTTATCACAACCCATTGAAGGAGGGGATATCAGCAATATTTTACAATATCAATAACACAACGAGTGTCAGATCTCTATGATGAATGTATATTTGGGCGTTTTTCGTTATCCAAGAATACGTTTAACCAACTCCCTCATTCGTTACTCTGTAACTGGTCTAAGTTGCTCATATAAGTATGAATATCTTTTTTTTGTGTGATAGTGATTCTGTTTAAACCTAATTTATTTGCATCGAATGTGACAGAAGTTTGAAGTTTATCACGGCACTCCCAATGACTGCCTACTGGATCCATGATCAGTAATCGTGCCAAAGATTGAGCCACTTTGGAGATTAAACACGCAAGCCTCGTAACCAGTAGTCGACGATCTAACACTGCAACACTGGCGGCCAACGTTTGGTAGCAACCATTGCTATGAAAGGTGGTTTTCCTCTTGAATAAGTTGTATAATTCATATAAACTAAAAGAAAAACGTTTCATCATCATTTGTTGACATTTAATCATAGTTTACATAAAATTGACACATTATAGAACACAATATCTCTATAAGAAGTATACGGTTAAAGTCTATTACTTAAGAGAATATGATGTCAAAGTGCGAATCTTTTGTTACAAATGCTAAATATTTCTATTCTGAACTCCACCAATACCGGGAAAGGATTTACCGCGGTATATAACCCTCCCTGTATTACTCCGTGTAAAGGTTGGAGATTAACCTGTCCATTAGAGATACTAGCGATATCGGATGGCTTATATTTTGGCATCTCTGATATTGGTCAAGATAATGTTTCCGTACCATATACCAACACGATGTTCTGTATAACAGTAAGAACCATGTACAAAGTAACGATAAGACGTAAACGGTTCAAAAGGGGGAAAAACATGTTTAGTTTTATGATTGTTCTGATTAGAAGTAAACTCTCATTAGTAATAGCAGAGACATAGATAACATATTATCTATGTCTCTGGTAATAGTTAATCATTGTCTTCTGTTTGTGTAGTAATGTAACTCTCACAACTAGAGAAGAAATATAATGTAGAATTATAGACCATATTTTGCATGGTCCAGATTAACTCGGATGATCCAACCTGAATGAAAAATCTACGTCTGGACCATTTGGACTAGGTCCAGCAGAAAAGGCTTATCAGTAGTACGTGTATCAATACGCAAACAAGCTGACCAGGCTATTTCTCTTATCCGATAGATAAGAAAGATGTGCCTTGATTGATCCTTTCCTGTATTCAAACACATCCATACCAGAATTTCTAAAGTACCACTAAGATAATAGGAGAGAGTGATTGCCATAAGCAATTTTTCTATATGTACCAAATGATTCGGCTCCATACTACTACAAATATTTTCAATATATGGCGGTCTTTGTCTGTTGGTGTTTCTAATTTTAAACAGTCATAATATTCCATTCAAAAAATGGGTTAACGGTGCATGTTTGATATCATACTCCAGATCAAAATCATGGTACAACAAATGCTTGTGTCAGGATTGCACAATCTTCTTCAAGAACAAATGAAAAATAAAAACCCTCCATGATTCCAGGCTTTGTTTTACGTACCATACCATCCATCCATGGCATTCTATTGTATGGAGACAGTATTAGTCCTGGCGATCACATTACAACTATAACAGCGTTCCACTTGTTTGGATCTTTTTAAGTAAAACAAACAATGGCTGCTTACCAAATTGCAATTGCCTATATGGTGAGGGTAAGCTGAATAACAAGTCAATGATTTTTTTTGTGGGGAAACCCGAACTGACAATAGGTACATAGCTTTTAATCAGCATCAAACCCGATTTAGATTGAACTTGATTTCAAACCGATTGGCTAAATAAGAGGATTTCTATATTAGGTCTATAAAACACATCTCTGATATTGATGTAGAAAATATCTCCACCGGGTCATAAAAATATCAAAGAATAATGGAAGATAGATCTTATTAACATTGTTTTCTGGTTTGGTTCTAGGGAGCGCTTTGGTATAACTTAACTGTCGAAAACGTTGTCACAATCCCTAAAATTTCCAATGCAGATACTATTCATTCCTTTGTACATTATAGCCATAACATAGTTCTAACAAGATGGTATCGGTCTCTAAAGACTTGCTTTCTAGAAGGTATTTAGCATTTCCAAGATTGGTTGTAACGCTGGGTTCATTTGTGATCTATGTATCCGCTCATATTGAACAACCATGTTTGCAACAAGTCACATTGAAGAGTGTGGCCCGTACCCGTTTTACAATCCCTGACAATCAGAACGTTGTTGGTTTTACAAGAATGCATGACTAGACCACTTTGATGAATCTAAAACTAGCGTACCAATTTCAAAATTGTTTAAGGAGAAGCTTCCGTAAAATGACATTCAAGAATAGCCATGTTTTTATCTCAAGTTGAACTAACAAAGGTTAAATCAAATAAACGCTATTTGATCAGAACCAATTATATCTGTCAGACCTCAAACTCAATATCGGATGCACATTTCTACTTCGACATTAAATGACACCCCCAAAGGGAAAGAAAGACTAATTCCTTCCTTATAGACAAAAAGCCTCAAATACCAACGATTAATTTAGCCCACCGCACATCCAGTACAGTCGTTTTTATGATGATTAACATGCAATGACGTGGATAACGCATAAAGTGGCAATAACAATAGTCCTGCAATAGAAGGCAAACAGGTATTTCATGCATCAGGAAACGTTGCGTGCCAGAGGTACAGATAAAAAGTGTTTTCCATCAGCTAGCGTTTTTGTTGCTTTAGTTATTGTCTCTCCACACATTGTTGGTAGCCATTAGACTATTTTCGTCATTAGAGAACAGGAATTCATTCCGTGTATTATTCTAGCAGATCGTCTTTTATGCAAACACAGCTTAAGTACAACTTATTCTTATGATATCTTTTTGTTTTTTCATATATTCATAAATATTTAAAACCTGTACCCACTTTAGAACCTGTTTTACATTATGACTTTGACTTTATTGGTTAGCCATACTTACTATTTCATCAACGATACCGTTATCATTATAAACATACTTTGACGCCGTTAGGATTCATTGATTTCGGTGCACGTTATTTTCGGTGCTGACGCCCTTATAAATGATCTCTGCACATGCTAAAGAGCACATAAACACACATCAATAGTTGTATAGATGCTATTTACTTATAGAATTAAGAGTACAGCTATTTTTTGTGATGGTTGGTTTCGCACACTGATATATATTTCGTTTAACCCTTTCCCAAACAACAAATTTTCAACTGTCCCAAATTGAAACAGTTTGCAGACGAAATTTCGAAATGTGATGAAATTGAAAAACAATCTTCTGATAGGGCAGAAAACATTGTTGGAAAAGGAGAAATTGCTCGTTACGAGCAAGATCTCCTTTTCCCACAATGTTTTCTAAAGCCGTCTGCAACAAAGTGGTCAAATGTAATATTTGTTTTGGAAAGGGTTAAGTGCTCTTCTATTGTATTGCAACCAAAGAGTCGTTTAACTTTGTCAGTATTTTAATTGGTACCCTGCAAAATGTCACTTATGATTGCTTTTCGTTCTCATATCGAATTCACACCCATTTAAGCATATGTAATATTCTTAGATTAACATCATGCTTCTTTGATTGTTGGCTTTAAGGTCATTTACGAGTACACCAAATGTACACGAATATGAACATGTTATTACCGAAAACATTCGTTTTCATCGTACATTCATGAAACTACTATCATACCATCACTTTCATGCTGCAATGGTAAACTGAACAGGGTCTGCATTTCGTGAAATTTCGTAATTTGTGCAAGTCGAATTAACGCTAGAGGGCAACGTTGTATGGAACATGGTTCGTTTTGGTGTGACGCGTACTTCGTTTATCACATATTTCCGCATTTTCTAACAAAATAATTACCTTGGCACTGTATTACTCATTAGTCTTTAATACCCTATCGTCATGCACATGTTGTATAGATGAACAAAAATAACTCTATCGCCCATATGGAATTCGTGACTAGCACTTATCGTAGAAAACAACGTGATGTGACGATTGGCAGTAGGACAAACCACTTTCCTGATCAATCTTGGTAGCACCGTTCTTGGGTAATCTATCCATTTGTCATCAATAATTTTGTTGCAAATGGGAAAATGTACGGTCTTATCGATTAAGGGTAAGAGATGAAAAGTATGCAAAGTTACCTCATTATATTCCGAAAAATACGTTACGTAAAACTTGAAACCGCCAGTTGACAAAGCTAGTTGGTCCTGAATTATCAAAACACTATAATTATTATCTTATTTAACAAGGGGAAGGATGAGGGAAGAAAAGATGTCAAACTTAATAATATATATGATATCTTTTCTAACAGTTTCACCCGAGTATTTGGGATCTTCATGATTGTATCTTGTTCATATAGTCCATGATTCTATCACGGAAAACTGTCTTGTTCTGTGGCGTAAAAGTAAAAAAGAAAAACACCTAACGTATTTGCATTCTGAAGATGTGCCAGCAGATAACTAATGGTGAAATAAGCCAACGAATTTGCACGTAATTTCATTTTGCATAAACGTGTACATGATTCATAGCGAGTGTTATTTGTGGTATGTTTTCACTACCACACTCATGTTTCCGCTCCATCTGTAAAACAACAGTAGTCAGTGCCGTCTCAGATCGGCCTATCGTAAAAGACGCGTACTCACCCCTGTACAGTGCGCTATGCTGCAGTACATTCGTAGCATCATTACCAGCTGGATAAACGTTTGCTACAGATGCATAAAACCTTTACCCTGGCTATATCGTACCACTTAAGTAACTTTTGTTAGACAGATAGATTTATTTCAAAATTGAGGACCAAGACAATAATCAACAACACTTACATCTAAAACAAGCAATACATTAAATAAGATGATCAAATTTAAATGGTTGTGTTATAAACCATGCTAGAATTACATCAATATAAAGGAAAGAGGCACAAAAAGACAATGCTCGCAACAATTCTTTTTTAACAGTTCCTTTTATCTCCATGCCATTTTAAGATGCAATAGACGATGTGCTTCATAATTGCTTTTGTTTCGAGAGTTTTCATCTCAGCATATTAATTTAAAAAGGGCAAACCTTGTTTCTGATTTAACTAAGTTTAGACTTCTTTATTTTACACCGAAAGCTGGATTAATTACTGATTCCTTGATACTTCAACAGTGCTCGTAGCGATTTATGGGTCAGTCCCGGCATTTCATCCTTGTCTCTAACGGGAATCGAGACCAGATCCTTTGGAACTTAAGCCTAATGTTATACCCCTGCACCACTTCCGCCCAGTGTTTCCGATTTTTAAAAACATGAATTATTCTACAGCTTCTTAAAATGGTTTAACCCTTAGAATGATGGGTAATTTTCTAAAAATAAAAGATTTTTGTGTCTTTTGCTTTCAAAGACCTTTGATATATGCTTAGTTGTGTCGATGAAAGATACTCAGAGTAGCAAACAGGTTAGATCACAGGCCAACCGCCAATTTACATGGCGGTAGGCATGGATCTAATCTGTTTGCATCAGTATGAAGTCGGTACCAGCCCAATAAGGGTTAACCTATTACCAAACAATAACGACAATTGATCAGTTTGTTGTAGACGACTCAGAAAACATGATGGGAAAAAGAGAACTTGCTCCTAACGAGCAATTTCTCCTTTTCCCACAATGTTTTCCGTTCTATCATAGGATTATTTTTTAGTTTCATCACATTTTGTTCAATTTGGAACAGTCTAAAATTTGGCGCTTGGTAAAGGTTGTAAAGTGGTAAAACTCCTTCTCTCGAGCCGGCGGCGCTAACTTAGTGATTAGTATGTAACAAAACATGCACACGTATGTAAAGCTGATCATTTGTATTTCAAAACCTTCTGGCAACACTTCAACAATGTTCAATCGGCGTACAATAATGCAACACCAAAACATTACGTTAGCTATGAGGGGTAACTTTTATCTAACCATTCAGTTTGTATTGTGTAGAAATTAAGATTTTAAAGGATTATCTCAAAAATTCAGGTTTCAATATATTCCAATTTAAAGTTTTCTACTGAGGAAATGACAACACAGTTTGCATAAATAAAACAATGAAACAAATGGATTGTCTTCAATGTGCTCTGTAAATGAAATGTACAGTACTTGATCTGATCGCAAGAATAACGCAGTGTAACTGAACAAATGTTTAGTCGGCGTAAAACCATGAAAAAAAGATGAACTGTTTTCTGAATAGTGCGCATTGGCCAGATTTTTTAAGCAACTTGCCATTCGATGCTAACTACTCCCGCTGTCAAAGTGTTTTTTCCATCCTAGTCCCGGGTAATTAATTCTGACATGGATGAGTTTTTATCATGTTGGTTCCTTACACACTGATCTGATATGTGTCTGTCTGTCAGAAGAGGGAAATCCTTTATTTCATCACAATAGTAGCTCCAACGAACTACTATGCTGTGGAACACGACGAAGACTTAATTTGGATTCAATAAAGACTATTCTTAGGATGAAATGATCGTCATTCGAAAAGGGATGTCATTTGTGTTGGCTTGATCTGATGATGGATTAGCCGCCTAAAAGAAAAACTCAGACTGGCTCATTATAATTCGAATAGAGCAAGATCTTTGTATTTAAGCTACGGTTGGATATTGATTGACTATTTGGCACTACATACAAGAACATACAGTTTCAACAACAAGTACGTGGTACATGGCCATGCTGGTATAAAAGCAGAAAGACTACTTTAAGGCAACATTCGCTCACATCTCTAACTTCATTCTGCAACACATGTTCATTCGGATTAACATTGATTGTAACATTGAATTGGGAATAACATGTACCTGCACACTACATGGTGCTTGACATTCGGTGAAGGCAATGTCTTTTCTTCTAGATTAGAGTGTTCATGGGCTGAGCAAATTACGATGCTCAGTGTGTTGCAATACTTTAATATTTGGATCTAAATTCGTTCTCAACAGCGTTACTAAAATGATGTCGCGTTCTCAGTCACTTAAACCGTGATTCCTGCTTGTTACAGGGCTGGACTGGAGTGCCTTTCCAAAAGACAGTACTCCGTTATATAATATATTGCCAATGGGATCATGTCTGGGACCTTCAACTTCAAAACGCATTCACTGCTACTACATCATTGTGGGTATTAAGATAAAATAGTAAGAGTAGTATGTGAATAATACAGGCTTTTCCATGTAGGACATTTTATCAGAAAATATACAGTAGTCTTGTTGAGATGGCGGTGTTAAGGATAACCTGGTGGTGAAAAGGGACGGCTTTTATATGCCAAGGAGTAATAAAATGTACAGCACAATGTAAGACGTAAATCTCCAGAAACACGCTGGTACATATTTGATGTTTCTGATAAAGGCCTTCAGAATACCTAGATGATCTAGGTATGCGATATATACCTCAATGGACCATAACTGTTACGTTGTAATTACGTCAACGGATTTTCACAGAAACACTTAGCAATGTACTTTGTAAACAGTGCATATTAATTTTAAAGCTGACAACATTTAACGGGATGATAATCGTTCAATGCCGCTAATCTCCAATGACATGTCGTTATTTTACCGTTATTGTTTAACCAATACATTATTTTCTCTCTTGCAAATCAAACATACCCTACTTCCATTTGGGCAAACAGTTACAATTAAGTATATATTACACGGATAGAATTAACTTATTTGGTCGAAGCCAGCTTTCGAAAATATTGATAACGTGGCCTTTTTTGTTATTGCTCTATTTGTTAACAATAAACTCATAATTGACTAACAACTGACTAAATAATACAAAATATCAAACTGATAGACATTATCTTCGTCTTATCAGATCCAAAAAACGATGTTAATGTTTTAGATCAGTTTCCTTTATTCTTATTCCTTTTTTTACCGATTCTGAAAAGGAGATCCCATCATTCGAGTGATGTCAGTCACATGTTTCAGCGACACAACTGGAATGTAGTTTAGCAGAAGCATTACGAAATGATTGTCTGTTAAAACACAATGCAGCATTACAGAGATCACTCGTTTTGCAACCACTAAGTCATTAGCATAATAAAAAGAGACGAATACTTCACGGGGAACCAATGTGTATTATTAATCATACACAAACTAGATCTTATTACTACAAACTACTTTCTAGCTCAATTTGCAATAGAGTTTTAGTTTGCCTCTCCTAAGGACGTCAACAAGGTAAGATTTAGTTTGAGTTAATCACGTTTAATTTGAAACGAAAATGTTTAAATTCAATGGCATTGATAATTACCAATAAAAACACCCGAGTAGAAACATTCAAGAAACATAGCGAGGAAACGTTATGAGTATACTTAGGTATTTGGTATCAACAGTTTATCAAGGTTTAATTAGTTAAATGAGATATCTCAAAGTATGCTAGCATCATATGAACATTCAATTTGAAATAGTTTTTGTGTTTGATTGACATATACTTATAATTATTGGAACGAAACCTTGTTTCGTAAGGACAATATAGTCAATATCATTTAATTCAAATATTTATTCGGTAAAAAACGTCAAACATTTTTGGCCATAACAGTTCATTCGAATATGATAAATACTCACTCGCCTTTACATACGCTGTAATTTGAACATATTTTGTTAGTTTCATTTTCAAAGAAATAACTCTCAATTTTGCAACAACTTCGAAACATTGCTTATGTACAGCAGCGTACGATTCCATACCATGGACATGGTATATAGAAAAAAAGACAGAAATAGGGAAACAGAAAAAACAATAAAAAGAGAAAAAGCAGCGGTTGAACACACGGAATTGCCATTCCGTGTATGTATCACCAGGCGAAACGTTGGCAGCTCTAGATATTTTATCTTTTCGACAATCCGGGAGAAATGCGTAATATTTACTGTTGATGTCACGTGCAATCGCCAGATCGTTTACCAGTCTTAGGTAAACTATATCACAGACGTAGAACAAACTCTAGTTAACACCACTCATTTAGATGGAAATATTTCCCGTTAGTAGTGTCGCTGTATACAACCAAATTGTTATCGCCATCATAGGCATACAGAATATGGGACATTATGGCGATATTTGTCGAGATAAATACGAACAATATGGTATTGTGGTTTGCATGAGCAGTGCGCATGCATAAGAGTTATGGATGGGAACTATCGTAACTATAGTGAAATCGTAATTAGATTATTGGTAACTATTATTCGAATATATTCGAATATTCGATTTTACGAAAAGTTTTGATGTCAAAATGGCTTGCTTGCAAATCATTTCTCACCGACATCCCTAACCATCCTTTCACATATATGCGATGACAAAGCACAAATACTATTTTAGTTACGTACATCTGCCGAAGTGAAGTTTTAAAATAAGATGGCAGTGTCAAATCCTCTTATCATTCGATATCCCTACAAGTTTGTATTTCAGACAAGGTCCAATATTGGAACACAACTAATTGGAGGAGGTTATAATTATCAAACAGTAATATCTATAATTTGTTTTAGAATAAACATTTAATACCAAACTAGACGCAACTACTTGTGGGTTATTCTATTACACCTATTGCAGTCGACGAGAAATCGATGACGAATTACTTTGGCAAATCAAATATTACTTATTGAATAAGGGTTATAAGTATAAAAGAGAGACGAATATTAATAAAAAATATCGAAGCAAACCATCACCAAGTCAACTAATCATTACATTGAATCAACCAAAATATTATTCTTCATTTCATTCATATCAAAATTCAAAGAAGCTGAAATGTTTGCTTTTATATCGCATATATTCCTTAGCTGTCCGAATATAGTCCGGATATACGTCATATCCGAACATTTCAATCTCAAGTTGAAAGACGTGCTGTAACTCGGCAATCGTCGCGTCCGATAACTGCGCATAAGCTTCCTTCAGTGCATCCACCCTGTTTACGTCCCTTCCATACATGTTCCCCATGATATACGCCTTCATGGCCGTGGTCTGTATCGTTGACCGTTTGTTATCGTCCCGTAACCCTCTCGGCGGAATGTCATAAATACCCAGAATACCTTTCGCCTGTAGACGATGCCACATCCGGTTAATGGCGGACTCGAGAGACATCCCGCATGCCCGGATGTCCTTCAGGTTGTCGAATATCTTCTTCACCAGGAGCGTGATCTGGGCGGTCTCTCCGTCCGTCTGAAAGTGGGGAAAGCTGAACGAACGCAACATTCCGGCTTGCTTCAGAATGTCCGTTATATCGGTCTCTATGTGCTCAAACTTACCAATGTAATGATACTTTACGCGACAGGGATCCGCCTGCTGGTAGTTCAACAGTAACATCCCTTCCGGACAGTTACCAGCCCTGAACAGCTTGAGAAAGTATTCGACGTATTCGCCGAATGTGATGTTCGTGATACATCGGCTTTTATCCGCCGGTCGGATCTTCTTCGCCAGTATCCGCCATTGTAAGGGATTCGAGATGTACAGAGAGTCGAGATATGCGGACAGAAGGCGGGCGTACGGGTCTCGCACGAACGTGAATCTAATGAGATTTTGCGCGTTCCAGAAGTCGGCAAACGGCAAGTTGTGCGTGTCGGTTTCCAGGAGTTCCGAGAAATCGGTCTCGTCAACTAGATATGGGTTTCTTCGTTTCGTGCCGTTCCCAGAATGCATCGCACTGTACAGGATGTTCTTGAGAACAGTCACAGCGTTGTGCTTCATCAAGTAGCCAGCGAGTCCAGGTTCAACGGATTTCGTGTAATACATTGGCTGTGTACGTCTGGAGGACTTACACAGGGTCATATAACGGTCGTATTCCGCGTGGGAAGAGTGACATACAGCCGAGAGCTTTTCGTTACGTCTGCTGAACCGGGACGTATCGTTACTGTCGTCTGAGTAGGTAGTGTTCGTCTGCAACTGTTGAACAAAAATCCTGATTCAGGTACCATCTATTTGCATTAGCACAAGATAGTATATAAAAGTATGTTAATTTTTCCTCCTTTGAAAAGGAATTTAAGGATCATTGAAGAAAACTTGAATTTGTAAAAAATTGACAAAGTTAGTGCTCGTGATCAATAAATTCTTTCTTTATGTCTCATTGATGAAGGTGTTTCATGATCAGTTCTGAGGGTTTATTTATCATATGCGTCCAAAACAGCGTATGTAATAACGTCATTTACTATAACTCGTCATCTAGTGCGTTTACTAGATGTAATTGCTTTTCACAGTGTTTACATACTTTTTGATTTGTGCATTGATTTTCTTGTGTACTTTAACATCATGTTCTTATTTGGGATACTAAGGTGAACTCTCTTAAGCTTTTTAATTATTCATGTTTGTTTGCATGTGTTTCATTTTGTGTCAACGTCTTTTCGGCTTTATTTCAATTTCCGTTTCTTTGGTAACGAAGGAAGACCAAACCAAAGGACAGTGCACGTCAAAAGTCGATCCATTGTATAGGTAGAAATATCGACCTTCAAACGCCAGCCAGGGGATTCTCCATTATAAAAGTAGGAAAGCGCTATTCTTCATTTCCCATTATAATTTTTATATGGGACAATTAACAGACTTTTAACAAAGTAAACCGCATGTCATGGTGAGTAAAATGTTCAATTGCCACAATTGGTTCAATGCCTCTTTACTATCCTTTGTTTTAGGTTTATTATTGTTTTGATGCCAGGTACAGCAAGTATTACTAGCTAAAAGCACTGACATAATATATACGTATGCTGTATCTTTGGGGTATGACGTAGTTCCGGTAATGGAAGCATAAACGTTTTCTAATTTTTTTTATTTGGTGGGAAACTAAATATTGTAAACTATCCATTGTAAATTTGGAGTCAGTGCATATGTCCAGTTGTGCATGAATGTAGTATGAGTATATTAGTTCCGGGATATTGTAAGCGAAGTATCCCAAGAACGTGACAATTGAAGAAGTATTTTCTCTCTTTGTATTGCTATTTTGTTAAATTTTCTTTCTTTAAGAGACCTGGAGTTATTAAATATCGGAAGATCTTTGTTTCGGATAAACTTACAGTATAGACGGGCCTCTCCACATATACAACTTCTGGTACAGGTGCTTGAAATAAAGACGAATGATCTGAAAAAATAACAAAGAATTAAACGAAACGGCGAATTTATTCGTCGATATGAATACATAAGATGAACTCGCATGTATGGTCACAAATCTTTTACTGAACTCAAGACTGCCATACAATAAAGAAAGTATCATGTGTATCCATTTCAACAGGGAATTTTCTTTCGGGTTGCAATACTTATGCTGATGAACAGAAGATGCATATGTATATATGCTAATTGCTATTAAGAAAACAGCTCATGAAGACGATTTATTAAGCAATCTAATGCATTTTACATAGTGCTTATTTCAAGAAAATCCCATTTGAAATGCTTAAAAGATTGCGACGAACACAGAGAGAACCGTTAAAGGTAGAATGCCAATATTATACCGTTTTTTTAAGATTATTCTTCCGTCGGATTACTTCGGTCGTTATCGGTATACATCGGTCGGAACCGGAACTGTTTGCAATAAACCAAACAGTTCCGGCCCCTGAAGATGTACATGTATTAAGAGAACGACAGAAGTAATCCGACTAATATTGGCGAATAATGAGCATTCTTCGTTAATCGTGAGTGGTTTTCGTCAAAATAGGTATGTGTCTAAAATTTCTTTTCGGTGTTTGAAAATGACTTGAATATCGTAGATTAGGATATTCAAAAACGTATATTCGGAGAGGACCACCCATATTAACAAAGCCGGTCGATACCCGTTACCTGGAAGAGTATAGATGCAAATATTCAAATACATGTACATATATTCGGACTGGACAATCCATGTTGCTCAAGGTAGTCAGAAACAATTGTATTAAGCCACGTGCTGGTAACCCTCAGAATGCTGGGTAATTTTCTAAAAAAATATTCTTGTGTCGTCTGCTTTCCAAAACTTCCCAAATATCTGCTTAATTTTGATGAGGAAAGATACTTAGAGTAGCAGACAGGTCAGATCACAGGCCAGCCGCCAATTTACTAGGCGAGTGGCCTAGATCCAATCATGAATAAGAATGAAGTCGGTTCCAGCACTATAAAGGTTTAACTCAATATTCAAATAGCTAGGCCCTTGAATCCCAATTGCTGGTGAAATAGTCAACACACATGTTAGTGTGGCTAATATGTGAATCAAGAAAAAGAATCCATCGAGAGAAATTTTAAATAACTTGTTTACTTACACAGGACGTATAAGTTGAGGACTGTCACAGCTATCAATGCTGCTACAACACAGTTTTTTCTCATCGCTTTGCTTTTAACACAATGTTTTGTGATTTGCTTAACCTTTAAATATCCCATTCGCGTATATATTTTGGCCGATATCCGAATAATCAAATGCAATACGATTCACACAATGATATACGATATATTCCAGTTTGCCTGAAAGTAAACTTATGGATTGTTCTATTTGAGAATAATCAACACTTTCCGATAAAATATTCATTCGGTAACAAAACAAAAGGTATTATTTGCGTTAACAATTGCACGTACATATAGCACATGTATTAACTAACAATTTGAGCTTGCTTTTTTGAAATTTGACCCTAGCGAAAGACAGTTGGCTTAAACCTCTTTTAACCCATTATCAAACAATAACGATATCTAACCACTTTATTGCAGACGACTCTGGAAAACATTGTGCGAAAAGGAGAAATTGCTCATGACGAGCATTTTTCCATTTCCCACAGTGTTTCCTGCCCCTTCAGAAAATTATTTTCAAACTTCATCTTATTTTGAAATGTCGCTTGCAAACTCTTTCAATTTGAGACAGTCAAAAATTTGGCGTTAGGTAAAGGGTTAGGCGGACGATATTTCTAAAGATCGTGGTAGAAAGAGGAATTCCGGTATTAAAGAGAAACTTCTATTGCAATGATTTTAACACGAATTGAGAATTAAACATTCGTTCATTGAATTATTTGTCTTATAACCATTTTGCTTAAGATTGGTTTTTCTGTAAATATGATAGAAATGTAAGAACGATTAAATAACAGTCTTTCGGCAAACCAGCAATTGGTTTCCCCTTAGGCCTGATAAGTATCTCAATTGAAAAATTGACATCTGGGACTGGAACGAGACACTTTGTGTACAAAAAACAAAAGCCCATAAAAGAAACATATTCCCGTGGCTAACTCCCTCATTGACCATCCAAACTCATTATGGTGGTTGGTCATAAGAATCATCTTGTCGAGACGTTTATCGTGGGTTTCAACGCTATAGGAGTACGCATGTAGTTTCAAAAAAAATGTTGCAAAATTTAACTATTTCGCCCTCTTATGTAAACGTCCGATATATACCTTTTGTCGCTTTTTTTAAAAGATAAAGGCGTGGGTTTCAAGAAAGAGGGCGTCTCCTAAACATAAGTAAGTTTTTCACTTAATCATAGTTTTAATAAATGATACTCGTTGCAAATGAAATACAAAATCAGCTTTCTTCTTTATCCCATTACCAAACAATGACGACATTTAAGCCCATTGTTGCAGACGACAATGGAAAACATTGTGGAAAAAGGAGAAATTGCTCTAACGAGAAATTTCTCCTTTTCCTACAATGTTTTCTGCCCTATCAGAGGAATATTTTCCAATTACATCACATTTTGAATTGTCGTCTACAATCTCTTTCAATTTCGGACAATCGATAAATTTGACGTTTGGTAAAGGGTTGATGGATATGAGGAAAACATACGTTACCGATTTTACTCCGACGAAATGGTTAAGCACTGTACTCTCGCAGTTTGTGTGCTCATGCGGATGACTTCCCTTTTGTTCTTTATGAACATTCGATATTAGACATTGTATACCACTCTCAGCCCTTGACTTATGTACTATGTTTGTGTGGAAGGTTAAAGCCGTTTTCAACAGTATTTACCTCATTTCACAACGGCGAGTTGACCTTTTTTAATGATAGTTTTCCTTCTCAAGTACTGTTAATTTACAAAACAGATTCCGCACCTCTAAATTATTTCCATCATTTATTTATGCTTAGGACAAAACTTGATATTATACGGCATGCTGTCATAAAACATTCAGCAGATGTCAGAATTAGATGCGTTTATCCTTTGCTTGAATTGCTTTTCTCGACTAAATTTGAGTGTGTGGGTACTCAATATAATCGTCTCGTCGAACAATTATGATTTGTACTCACTGTCTTTGATGTATAGGATATGATTTGAAATAACGCTAACAAATAATTTTTCTCGGTCCCATATAAACATGCTGTCTTGTATTGTATTCGACAGAAGTGCTTCAGGGATTTACAAACACTCCCGTATGGCCATCGTTGAATGTATGAAATCGAAAGCAGCTTCTTCTAAGGAAAGGTAAAAACGAAATATGGAATAATTGGATATTTATCAGGATAATGAAAGTTCGTTCGTGACGAGCAGCTTTTGCTGTTCAAGCTTTCTTTTCCACTCTCTACTGTAGGTGTCCTAAAGCAAATACGTATGACTCAAACTTCGTATGAATTGAAGGTGTCTGATCATAGATATGATGAGAGTGGGATATTTAATTGTTCTTCTCTAAAGCTATAAAGCAGCTGTACTGTTGCATGAGAGGTAACGGATAACAGCAATTGGAAGATAATTTAGATCATATTTAAGCGTTTTGAGCCTGTGCACAATACACCAATATGTATTCAAATCAAGAAGCGTTTCAACGATTGTGAAATCCATCGCATACCATATATACATACCTAAATTTATTGATACATTCTGAATCAATGTTGCGTTCAATACCTATTTTTCACTTAATAGTATTATACCACAATAACAACTGTATTATCTCAATGTCATTTTATTTTGACTTGAAGATTATCTCATCTTTGAGCAAACACCTTTAAGGCTTCTCCCATTAGATATGAATCGAGATTCTCAATATGATTGAAAAACGGTTGGGAGGATTATACATTGTAACATAATAGAAATTGCACTTAAACGTAAGGTGCATAACTCTCCCAAACTTTTGAGCGGTGTACTTTATGGGTTGTGTCCCTTCTTTTCTCAACAACACGTGGTGTATTATTGCATTTGTTTCTCCTATAACCAGGTATGGTATTGATGGTTAATGCGAAAATTAAAACAGAATGGTCTTGTTGTTTTACATGTGTGGTCATTTCAAATGTCAAAATGATTATATGAAATAAACAACTTATCTATTGTTAATAGATTTAATCCATTCCGACATGTGCACGTATCTGACGAAAACAATGTATACTAACAAGAAGAACATCAGAGAACAGTCTTTTATTTATTCAACATTGAACATGTAATATTTGTAAGATTTGAAAATGTTAAATGAATACATACACATTAAATATTTAATAGAGTTGCATATATGTATCTAAATGCAATACGTGGGTGAAGCAGTTCGAATGAATTAATTCTAAAATAATATCCAATTAGTTGATTGCAAGGAAAAGTAAACATTGATTTCTCTAGGAACTTATGTAAATTAACAATTTTCAATTTATAGGAAAAGAAGAAACAATGCAATTCCCACATTATTAAATAACAGTCTGACGAGTGGGCGTCCCGCATGGCATTTTAACCATCAAGCAATCGCATGGAAAGTTCTAGATCGTCAAAGTATGTACATGTATACTTGGTTATTGTGATTTGATACCAGAAGTACTGATTAAAATAAGTGTTTATACTAATTAAAGAGGTTATACCAATATTAATGACTCTACTCATTTTCAAGTTAATTGTGTGTTATCAATTAACATTTGTATAACTTTGAAGTCAAATTTACTTAACTGCTAATGACAATAGATAATAAAGTTCAGATCACCGATAGACAAAAGGACCGGTTATCAAACTATAATTGAGTAACACTGGATAGGTTCAACTCCCTGTATGAACCATGGCCTTTCGTTATCATGCTGGGTGAAAATGCGGTGACGAACAATTGGACCCTTTCCATAAGATAATCAATCAATGCTTTTATTAAAGAACTTGATAAATAAACACATTTGAATAAAATAATGTTGTTGTTTTTTTGTCACGTCTTTTTCATAATGTATGTAAAAAAAAAACAACGTTTGACTGAAAGAAAGGTGCATTACTTTTTTTTCATTTCACCATTACCATATTGTAAGAAAACTTTTGTGGTAAAGAATACCGATGTGAATTGCGCACTAAAGCAAAGGGATAATAGTCGAATATATATGTACATGTCATTTTATGATATACCGTAGATCAAAAGATGTTAATTAGAAATTGCATAGGTCGGGAGGTACTCTCATGAAATAAGTTGGGCCCCATTTTTTTACTTCACGACCACAAACTCATCTACCCGATATTGCTTTCGACACTGGAGTTAATATAATTAAATCTGATGTTTATCATAGACAAACATCATTAAATGTTAATGTCTTTAATGCAAATCACATCGAAAAGGGATTGCAGCAACCATATGAAGGAAATATATACTGAGTACATGATAACTAAAACGATAAGATAATAACTAACCAATTTTTGGCGATGAGTGTACCATCGCGTATTTACGTTATGTCTTTATTGTGGGGAAGATAACCGAATCAATCCGAAATCAAAGTGTGATCCAATCAAATAAACGATTCAGTCGTATCGTACCACTAATTTTTCGCGCTATCGGTCTTATCGGTCTGTGAGAAACAACGTAGACCCAGAGTTTTCGGCACCATGCAGCCCCGGACACAAACGACGGTGTCCTTCGTCTTCTTCGTGGCAACCGTCATACTTTCCCTGGTTACCGTACAGGGTAACTTCCCGAGGGGTGTCACCAAATTCATCGGTAAGTTCAGCTTTTTGTTTACACTTCTATCTTATCATCCTTTGAAATGTTCTTTGCGAATTACAGACGTTTTGAACATTTCTGTCATTATGGCTTTAGTCTATGGGTAATCGATTTGATATGTTTGTAATGAAATGTATATTCGTGTGTTCTCGTTACAACCATTCTAACAACTGATCGTATCAAAGAGACCACTATCTTGATATCAATGGATCTAAGCATTTATTGCAATTTTATAAGATCAACCTGACCTCCAAGTTGTTATTACATTCTACATTACCAAATGGCCATGGAGAAAACAATTCCACTGTGTCTATGCTTTAATGTATCTATGCCAGACTCGAACCCACAATAATTACACAATAGGCAGAACCATTAAACTGACGGCAACTTCGATTGGCATTCAAGATGACTTGTTGTTTCTACTTCATAAGTCGACCCGGCAAGTAATGTTTGTCAGAAGAAGAGATGTCGATGAATTGTTTTGTTTAATACATTTACGAGTCTCATTGGCGAGTGAATATTTCATTTGGGCGACAGTGATGCAGTGGTTTAGCACTGTCCTACGTTGTCGAAGGTCCAATGTTCGGTTTTCGTTAACGGCGAGGTGAAAATGTAGGGAAACATTCACAAACCTGGTGCGAGTACTGGTTATTTATCCAGGAAGCAGCATAGAGAGTGATTAATCTAAGCTGTAAGAATTGTTTAACAATCCATGGAAAACAAATATTTTTTAACTTTACTAGTTGTTTAATATCACTCTGTTCTACACGTACTGTGATGATGTTAGCCCTTAGAATGATGGGTAATTGTCTAAGAAAAGCCTTTTGTGTCGTCTGCCCTCAAAAACCTTGAATATCTGCTGCTTAATTTTGATGAGGAAAGATACCCAGAGTAGCAAACAGGTAAGATCACAGGTCAGCCGCCAATTTACTTGGCGGCTGACCTGGACCTAATCTGTTTGCATAAGCACAAAGTCGGTTCCAGCACTATAAGGGTTAGTTGCATGCCATGGTACTTTGAACAATTTGATCGATTACAGGACTGAAGCTTATTACAAATTTGACCGCTCATGAAAATCCAATTCCCCCATATGGAATTTTGGGACGGGTCAAAAGGCTTTAGAATATGTCAATAATAACATAACGAAGAGGGAAAAAACATTTTCATAATGATAATAGACAGAAACCATTGTGAGAAAAGGATTTATTTCTTCGAGGAGGAGCAATTTATTCTTTTGTCACAAAATGCTTCCATAGTATTTTGAGCAGATGCGTTATATTAACGAATTATCGCGAGATAATTTAAATGCTATAAATAAAAGGTTTTGTTTATTTTAATGTCACCTCTATCAAAAAGGACAGCCAGTTTGGCTTATGAGACACTTTTCACTGGTTATACCATGAACCTCCCAGTTTCTATCACTATGCCAGTGGTAAATAGTAGCAAATGTGACTTATATGCATGCATGTTGTATTTCCAGATAAACGGGTGATCCAGAACTTCGAGCATGAGAATAACAAGTTAATCACCAAGGAGATAGTTCCCCAGCACCTCTCAGCTAGTTACAACTATCTGGCTTTGGTGAGTCGTCGGATCTGTCTCTCTGTGTGTCCACCCGTCTGCGTTAACGTCGTCTGTCTGTACGTGTATGATTTGTGTCTGTCTGTCGTCTGTCTGTATGTATATGTATTTGTATACATTTGTGGCCCTTCGTATGTCTGTGACTCTGCCTGTCTGTGTGTCCATCTGTCCGTGTAAACGTCGTCTCTCTGTCTGTATTAATATACATCTGTGGCCATCTGTATATGTTTTGACTCTGTCTGTCTGTATGTCCATCCGTCCGTGTAAACGTCGTCTGTTTGTATGTGTATGCAGTTGTAGCCCTCTGTGCGTGTTTGTTACTCTGTCTATGTGTGTGACCATCCGTCCGTGTAAACGTCGTCTGTATGTGTATGCACTTGTGGCCCTCTGTCTGTGTGTGTCTGTGACTTTGTCTGTTTGTGTGTAAGTTAATCGTCCATCTTCATGCGTATATTTTGCTGTCTGTTGTTTAACCGTTTACAAACGTTACCTTTCGACTGTTCCAAATTAAAAGACTTTGCAGACGATAATTCTAAATGTGACGAAATTGAAAAACAATCTTCTGATTGGGCAGAAAACAGTGTGGGAAAAGGAGAAATTGCTCGTCACGAGCAATTTCTCCTTTTCCCACAATGTTTTTTATAGTCGTCTGCAACAAACTGGTCAAATGTCGTTATTGTTTGTTAATGGGTTAAGTGAATCTGTCCGTCCGTTTGTACGCCCGTACTTTCGTCTTCTTGCCTGTGTGTATGAGCGTTTTTGGGTCCGTCTGCCTGTCTGTTGGTCCGTCCTGCTATACATTCACCGCATGTTCGTCTGCGTCTTCTGAATTCCTGTCTTTGGGGGTGACGACGAATATGTGTGTCTATGAATGTATATGTATATATCATTATATGATTTTGTCAGTATGTCTGTCAATCAATCTGACCTGCTGCCTGTCTGCAGTGTCGTTGTCTTCGTGTCTGGTTATTAGTGTGTTTATTGATCGTTTATCAAGCCGTACGCTTGGCTTTCTAAGTATGTGCCATCGTCTGTCCGTCTGTCGTAAAGTAAATACTGTATAGACGTTTACACGTATAAATTAACAAATGTAGCCGTACTAGTTAATATTTTCATTGTATTGCAAAATGCTTTCTTAGTCCGCCTTTTGTGAACAGATAGATATGATATCCAACGCTCTTCTTCGAGTCGTATGTGCGAAAAGCCAAAGCATAATGTACTATTTCTTTTGTTAGGCAACCTGTTTCAATCGAGCTGATGTGGCACTTCCGGGATTCTCCAAGTTCTTCCAGAAAGCCTCGGACCGTGAATTGGCCAACGCGAATAAAATGATTGAATATATCAACAAGCGTGGAGGTATGCAGAGGTTCCGAGATATCAGCATCGACGCAAACGTGAGTGATTACGTTCCATTACGCGGGGTTTTGGCATTGGCCTTAAAATTGAAATATACTGGGTACCGTTTTGATAAAAGTCTTAAAAGAAAATATTTGCGTAAGTGAAAGGTGATTAATATTGATAGCATCTTAAACGAATGAACAATATTGGCATATGACATATGCTACGTTTAACGCTCGGCAGAGAAGTCCCAGTCGGCGGGCGATGGTTTTAGGTCATTCGCGCCTGTCGACTGTGATATCTCTGCCGAGTGTTAGACGTTATGCCGTATTAAAGCATTGGTGTTCATATACCACCAGAACCGGAAAGTTGATCAACTCATGCGGGGTACAAAATGTGGATACCTTTAACAAAAGTAGGTAAAAAAAGTGCCCGTCCCGTCATGGGCGCAGCAATCTTGTCCGGAATGATTTGTCACACGATTCCCCTGCCTGATTATTATTCTCTAAACGTACACGTTTGGCTGAACCTTGTACGTTGCAAGTCGTTGTTACCAAGTCCCACATTATGTTTCAGGTGACCCTGTGTACTGGGAAAGAAGCCGGAATCGACGTCCTTAGTTACGCCCTGCAAATGGAACGTGACATGAACTCTCGCCTGCTGAACCTTCACGCCTCGGCCACCAGAACCAGGGATGTTCACGTACGTATTAATACTTGCATATAATAGCGATCGTTCATAACTCTCAGAATTCTGGGTAAATTTGCGGCGGGCCTATGATCTAATATGTTTGCTACTCTGAGTAAATTTCTTTATCAAAATTAAGCAGATATTTTAGATTTTGGAAAGCAGACGACACAAAAACATATTTTTTGAAAATTACCAAGTATTCCAAGGGTTAAACAGGGAGCTCAGGCTAAAAGGTACATAGTTAACACGCATCTATTCATCCATTCTCTACCAGTCGAGATCAACCCATCCCTTTTGTTAAACGGGTTTATACTGCAGTTACGAGGGTTCAGCGCGAGACATATAAGTAATAGGTTTATTGTATTATTGGCCAAAGGCATGTCTACATATAAACTTTTCTTCTCCATTCTATAACAAGACAAATCCTTTTTGTGAAGGACTAGTACTCCAAGTTTGCATTGAACCATCGAATATTACCTATTTACTGTCCTTTACCTTTCTACGAAAAGTGGGTGAGTCCATTATTGAGCGGAAGAATGTATGTACATGTAGTCTTATTAAGATATTAGTTTAAACATATTTTATTGTAAATCATTTTTACCATTGAATTGCGTCCCTGGCCTGAGTATGCTTAGGTAATACAAAGATTGTGAAGTTTAAGGTCGTAAAACGGTACCTATTTTTAGACATAACCATTCTGATTTGTTCATGTTTACATGACATTATAGCCTTCGTGAACTGTATAGCAACATCTATATACTGTATTTGTTTGTTGGTGGTTTGTATAATATGCCATTGACAACATATTCATATTCCATGTCCAATTTGGATACGTTCATTGATAATACTTTATAAATAGTTTATTATTGAAAGCGACGTAATGAGTTGGTGTCTGTCTAATTCCAGTTGAAGCACACCCTTGAGGACGAGTTTATTGACCAGAAGGTGGACCTAATCAAGGAGTACGGTGACCATCTCGCTGTGTTAGAATCGATGCGGGGACCTGACTACGGTCTGGGAGAATACACCTACGATAAGGAGCTGTAGGGACGGATGGACGGACGGACGGACAGACGATCCTTCGATCGGGCCATAAATGAGCAATTGTAGAGAAACTGGCTTTATATAGTTCCATCAGTCGGTGAAGTCTTAATAGAGCAATGCATTATCGAAATGATATTGAACAGTAAAAAGATTCATGAGAATTTCAAGGGTACTTCAGACTGATTATTGTACATGATCTTTTGTGTGAAATACATGTTTTAGATATAACCATATACGTGTGCTTGGTGTTTCTTAACTTAATATATCTAAAACAAAAAGAGCTATTTCTCTTATCTAAAATGCTTTATAACAGTTTTTGTGAAACCTTAAAAAAAAAACGAAATCTAAAATGACTTGAATAGTAATTGCGTCAAATATTCTGTAGAGCGTTACACACGATATTCGATACTCGTATATTTGAAAGAATAGTAAAACTGTCAATTTGGTTTACGCTCAGTTGTAATTACATACATAGGAAAATAACTACACTTATTAGTATACTCACAATTGGACCAATGTTATTAAAAATAATCGCTGCATACTTTTTCTTGTTTTTGTTATTCGAAACACTAATTTCTCATTCAAATATTGACTGGATCGAATCGGTTTCCTTTCACCACTTTTTTTCCAATGACCACCTCTTATTTAATCCATTACCAAACAATAGCGACATTTGACCAGTTTGTTGCAGACAACTCTGGAAAACATTGTGCAGTCTGCAACAGAAGAGGCAAACTTAGGTTTATAGAAATGTTAACGATAGTTTGCCTGTGCATGCATCCACTCCAGTGTACCGTTTATCAAACGACTACCAGAAACACGTTTAGGCAAGTAAAAACTTACAAACATGGATAGTATTTCAAATGAATGTAAAATATTGCAATGCCACATTTCATTGAAAGTGTCTGGAAGAGACGACTTCAATGACGTGTCACTTTGCAATAATGCTTAGCCCAATATAGAAATAAAAGGGAATATGGTTTTGAACTTACGTAAAGTTTTAGCATTCAATTCTTAGTAAAACGGTACTCAGTACTGAACATCATATATACTTACATACACACATCTGACTGCTTTCCTTATAGCTTGTAAGTGTTGTATTATAAGAGACGAATGGTTCTTGTTATAATGACCCTAGCGGGGTTTTGATCCTTTGGCCCTCAATTCCATATCATTGTATTCTCTTTCGTAGTTCATGTAAAAGCCTTACCATATCGTCTTTCCATGATATACTTGTCCATACATGCATTTGAAGACGCCTCGAAAGCAAAAAAAAATCCAGAAGAATTGGTCCTTAGTAAAGCAATTGCTATAGATAAAATCGTATCGCAAGGAAAATGTAATTTTCTTTTACTTCATAATTTCGTCTAATATGCCTACTTGAGATTTGGCTCTGTGGCTTAGATGATGGACTCAGAACCCGGGATCCCGGGTTCGAGCCTCACCGAGGCCTCTGGTTTCGTGGGACTGGCATTGTGCAAGTCACTTCAAAGCTCTAGCCTAGTACTCGTGCTATTGAGCAGTGTACTTTTTAGATTATTGCTTGTCATGTGTATGGAGTTATTGTGGGTGTGGGTGGTAAATGCATTTTCCTTTTTAAATATCACTTCACCTTGCAATTTAAACAAATCACATACAACTCATTTGGTGTCTCCAATACGTCATTAACGTGATGCTGTTTTAGAAGCATACTTCCTTCATATATAACTTTAAAAACCCGTGAACTGATACACGTATAATATTGAAAATTTTAAACGAAATGAAACAAGACAGTCAGAATGTTTTAATCACAGTTATAATGTTATCAAACAAAAAACTACCACAACAGCTTTTTAACCATTCTATAAACAAAATATGATGGATACTTTCTTCGTTAATGATTTGTTTATTATAGTGCCACCCCTAGTGAAAGGGCCAACCAGTGGCTTATAAGACTGATTATACCAAGTACCTTCCAACTTCTATCATAATGCCAGGCGCCAAGCGGATATAAGTCGGTAACAATTCTGTCACATACTTTTGAAATACAATGTTATCTGTAACGGACATATTTATAGATGCATTTACCAGAAAAGCTATACCATTACAGCGATCTTGTCTTGTTAATATAGTACACACATTACACACGTGGCTCCTATACCGGCACATAAGGATGTATGTATGCGATTATGCAGGAGATTTCAGTCCACCTCGGTCGTTCGCGGTTGATGGTGTGTTCGTAGGTGGTCTGGACCCAATTCTACCGGAGAGGATCAGTTCGGTTCGTGCGTTTTGCAGCAGCTGATACTTGTTTTCGAAAGATTGTGTCTTTCCGTTGGCCTCGGCATTACCTGCTTCAGTTCCACTATGTCCAATAGAATTCAACCAGTCTAAAGTCCAAGATGAAAGCTTTTGTTTCCCGTCCTCACTCGATTTCGATTTCCCCAGCACTGCACTGTTCAGGGAACCAGTCACAACGTTCATAATCCTGTTCTCGTATCGCAGTCTGAGTGCAATGTTCTTTGTGTGGTAACCTAGCAACGCATTAGATAGACCTTTGATGGTTTCTTTGGTGACATCTGGTCTTGCTTTCGGTTTCCTATCAGACGTTATTGCGTAGTTCCAAGAGTAAGACGTACCCCTAAGACCCCGGATGTACATTATATCGTCCCGTCTCTTTTCGCTACCTGATACCAAATAATGAAATGAAAGAACAAAATTTATGATAAAATGCGTTGAACTCCAATCGAAAATAAAACTTGTTGATTGGCATACTTCTTACCGAGATGAAATATAACGAAATTGTAGTTAAACGAATCACGCTTGGGTCAAGGCATATAACTGAATTGTGCTTCCATTGCCTCTTAATCTGACTTGATCGAACAAATTCCATGTACTCGTTTAACGAGGCCTAAACAACATAATTCAGACACCAATGAGTCAAAAGCTATATTGTTGTTAAAGGGGAATGTGCACTATGAGAAACAATGGTTGTAGCCTAAACGACAAGTTTTTCATACGTTGTGATCGTCGTCTCTTTTGTATCATTTTACTAAGCATCTTGCACTTAATATACTAGTATACATAAGTTCAAAACAACATTCTCTCTTATTTCAATATTGGGCTAAGCAATATTGCAAAGTGACACTTCACTGACCTGAGACGCTTTCAATGAAGTGTCACAGTGCAGCAGCTTACTGTTATTTTAGATGATATCCTAATTCATTAGTTTTAACTTACGCAAATTTGTCGCTTATTAAACGGTACCCTGGGGTCTCATATTTAAATACTCATAGAATCCACCCGCGGTGATGTAATGATTAGCGTCGGGGACTAGAGGCCGGTCTACCCGGGTTCGATCCCCGAAGGCGGCCAATTATTTCACCGTGGAGTGTCCTTGGGTAAGACACATTTCCTAGCCGAGTACTGATAGTCATCCAGGGAACATGAACTATAACACTCAAGACTGAGTCCTGCACATTAATGGAACAACAAACAAACAAAACAATCAAATGTAACGGAATGTCGGAGACTAACCTTGAAGATTCTGTGCGTGGAGCTTGTTACGTTTTGGGAGAGTAAATCGTTTCCAATGTGATACATTTTCGCGCCCCGCCGGGGACGTAACTTTAAAACCTTTGACACAAAACGATCGAGGGGCCACTGCTGCTGAAAACACTTTAGCATTATCCTTCATAACCTTGCTATCACTGTATAGAAACAGCGCCCCGCTTTTTGTGACAAATGTTTTCGGTAGTTTCGTCGGGATCGGGGTGAAGTTCGATTGTCCCTTGTGAATTACCGAGAAATTGTCCGTTGGACGCAATCGCTGTGTTATAAGATTAGAGTAGTCGCCCTTGTCAAGATGGAGTTCTAGTCTGTCGATACTGTCGTGTTGCGTGACCTTTCCTGACCCCAAGGTCAAATGAGACATCTTCTTTGTGATATGATTCATGTCCATCGTTCAACTGATTCGATTTATTTCCAATTATTCCAAATTGATGATTTGAATTATAATAAAGGAGTATGCTCACAAAAGAGAACAATTTGAAAGTCAACATAAAATTTCATTGAAATGAAACAGTTTTTGTATTGATATACAATAACAAAAGTTGTAATTGAAAACATCACTTATTTGATTTATTGAAGTATACACAGTTTATATTCAGTAGATCCCAAAAGCGATGAGGCCTCATATACATGTACATGTATTGTGAAATAAAATTATCTAAACAGCTGTTGTACAGTTTTAGAGAACTTACATTTAAACTTCTTTATTTCCGCATATCAGTGAACAACACCTTTTAGTTCCTTTCCGTGCATCTTTGCTGTTCTGTGTTTTGCACGGATGTTTATACGAAAAATATGTATATACATATATATATTTGTTTATGATCACATCCCGAGATCTTGTAATTCTATCATTTGTTACAAAGTCATTGGAATACAGAATTGCTTTGATCTGTGATGTATTTTTGATTTTGATTTATCATCCTATATTTCATTTTCATTGTATTTCACGCAAGAATATACAGCCTTAGAAATAAGGAACACGCAGTTTTCTATCATGATAAACTCAGATTAGTTATATTCTTTCCAACTTCTGCTAAACAAAAACGTTCCGAGATCTCAAAAACATGAGTATCTGCTTTTCACTTTTAGATCCATTCTCCCTTAAAAATGAATAGTAAATTTCATTTTTGTTTATCGGTAATGCAGTAATATGTAGGACGATCCAATTGAAAACACAATTATTTCTTTATTGTCCAATTGGTTGTAATTGCCTTAGACATGTATAGGTATAAGGCAATTAACTTTCACATTTTCACTCATTGTTACACGTTACTTCCCTCTTAATCCCTCACTCGGCAGAGAAATCGCAGCCGAAGACCGACTGTTTTGCACATGCGTGCCCGTCAAATGCGATTTCTCTGCTGAGTGTTAGACGTAACGCCGTTATAAAACATGGATTATCATATTGCAACAGAACCGAAAAATAAATGGCCAACTCATGCATGATACACAATGTGGCATTCATTGGCAAAAGTAGGGAATTCAGCAAAAATACGTTTGGCGCGGACATCTTATTCGGACATAAAATCGTAAACATTTTGTCACGCTATTCCCCCGCTTGAAACCGTTATACATGAAAATTTGCTGAGCGGTCCAACGGTTATTTGATCGCCACTACAGCTTTTGTGGGTAATTTTGCGCTCAAAATAAGTCGGGGCTATTACAATGGCACTACCTTAACGGGACATGACAATGGCACTACCTTAACGGGACATGACAATGGCATTAACTTAACGGGACATGACAATGGCATTACCTTAACGGGACATGACAATGGCACTACCTTAACGGGACATGACAATGGCACAACCTTCAACGGGACATGACAATGGTATTACCTTAACGGGACATGACAATGGCACTACCTTAACGGGACACGACAATGGCACTACCTTAACGAGACATGACAATGGCACTACCTTAACGGGACATGACAATGGTATTACCTTAACGGGACATGACAATGGCACTACCTTAACGGGACATGACAATTGCACTACAATAACGGGACATGACAATGGCACTACCTTAACGGGACATGACAATGGTATAACCATAACGGGACATGACAATGGCATAACCATAACAGGACATGACAATGGCACTACCTTAACGGGACATGACAATGGAATTACCTTAACGGGACATGACAATGGCACTACCTTAACGGGACATGACAATTGCACTACCTTAACGGGACATGACAATGGCACTACCTTAACGGGACATGACAATGGTATAACCATAACGGGACATGACAATGGCATAACCATAACAGGACATGACAATGGCACTACCTTAACGGGACATGACAATGGCATTACCTTAACGGGACATGACAATGGCACTACCTTAACGGGGCATGACAATGGCACTACCTTAACGGGACATGACAATTGCACTACAATAACTGGACATGACAATGGCACTACCTTAACGGGACATGATAATGGTATTACCTTAACGGGACATGACAATGGCACTACCTTAACGGGACATGACAATGACACTACCTTAACGGGACATGACAATGGCACTACCTTTACGGGACATAACAATGGCACTACCTTAACGGGACATGACAATGGCATTACCTTAACGGGACATGACAATGGCACTACCTTAACGGGACATGACAATGGCACTACCTTAACGGGACATGATAATGGCATAACCTTAACGGGACATGACAATGGCACTACCTTAACGGGACATGACAATGGCACTACCTTAACGGGACATGACAATGGCATTACCTTAACGGGACATGACAATGGCACTACCTTAACGGGACATGACAATGGAACTACCTTAACGGGACATGACAATGGTACTACCTTAACGAGACATGACAATGGTATTACCTTAACGGGACATGACAATGGCACTACCTTAACGGGACATGACAATGGTACTACCTTAACGAGACATGACAATGGTATTACCTTAACGGGACATGACAATGGCATTACCTTAACGGGACATGACAATGGTACTACCTTAACGAGACATGACAATGGTATTACCTTAACGGGACATGACAATGGCATTACCTTAACGGGACATGACAATGGCACTACCATAACGGGACATGACAATGGTATTACCTTAACGGGACATGACAATGGCACTACCTTAACGGGACATGACAATGGCACTACCATAACGGGACATGACAATGGTATTACCTTAACGGGACATGACAATGGCACTACCTTAACGGGACCTGACAATGGCACTACCTTAACGGGACATGACAATGGTATTACCTTAACGGGACATGATAATGGCACTACCTTAACGGGACATGACAATGGTACTACCTTAACTGGACATTACAATGGCACTACCATAACGGGACATGGCAATGGCACTACCTTAACGGGACATGACAATGGTATTACCTTAACGGGACATGATAATGGCACTACCTTAACGGGACATGACAATGGTATTACCTTAACGGGACATGATAATGGCACTACCTTAACGGGACATGACAATGGTACTACCTTAACGGGACATGACAATGGTATTACCTTAACGGGACATGATAATGGCACTACCTTAACGGGACATGACAATGGTATTACCTTAACGGGACATGATTATGGCACTACCTTAACGGGACATGACAATGGTATTACCTTAACGGGACATGGCAATGGCACTACCTTAACGGGACATGACAATGGTATTACCTTAACGGGACATGATAATGGCACTACCTTAACGGGACATGACAATGGTACTACCTTAACGGGACATGACAATGGCACTACCATAACGGGACATGGCAATGGCACTACCTTAACGGGACATGACAATGGTACTACCTTTACTGGACATGACAATGGTACTACCTTAACTGGACATGACAATGGTACTACCTTAACTGGACATGACAATGGTACTACCTTAACTGGACATGACAATGGCACTACCTTAACGGGACATGACAATGGTACTACCTTAACTGGACATGACAATGGTACTACCTTAACGGGACATGACAATGGTACTACCTTAACTGGACATGACAATGGTACTACCTTAACTGGACATGACAATGGTACTACCATAACGGGACATGACAATGGTACTACCTTAACTGGACATGACAATGGTACTACCTTAACTGGACATGACAATGGTACTACCTTAACGGGACATGACAATGGTACTACCTTAACTGGACATGACAATGGTACTACCTTAACTGGACATGACAATGGTACTACCATAACTGGACATGACAATGGTACTACCTTATCGGGACATGACAATGGCACTACCTTAACGGGACATGACAATGGCACTACCTTAACGAGACATGACAATGGCATTACCTTAACGGGACATGACAATGGTACTACCTTAACGAGACATGACAATGGCACTACCATAACGGGACATGACAATGGTACTACCTTAACGAGACATGACAATGGCACTACCATAACGGGACATGACAATGGCATTACCTTAACGGGACATGACAATGGCACTACCTTAACGAGACATGACAATGGCACTACCATAACGGGACATGACAATGGCATTACCTTAACGGGACATGACAATGGTACTACCTTAACGGGACATGACAATGGTACTACCTTTACGAGACATGACAATGGTACTACCTTAACGAGACATGACAATGGTACTACCTTAACTGGACATGACAATGGTACTACCTTAACTGGACATGACAATGGAGGGGGGGGGGAGCTGCATTACAAATATCATAAATATGAGTCAAATATATGTACCTTGTGTGACGAACAGACATATCACAAAATCTCCTTTATATGTGGCAAAGAAATGTTAACCATATACATTCCCAAAATTGTGAGACTCACATAAATCTCTAACATGGCCTTTAGATTATCGAGTTACTTTAGGAGTGCTTTTCTTAGAGGTAATCCCAATAGTTATTGATTATCAATATCAATTACTGGGTGAATGAATCAATTTGATTGATTGTAACCAACAGTGTTGGCCAAATGGAACAATCTGAATCCCTCAACTTCCATACAAATATACATGTTAAGGGATTTCGCGTGATGAAATAAGGGTCATTATGACGTAGGTGAAAACGAAGGATTTTATCATTCCATAATTACTCTACCTCAGTTTCTTGTAGAGAACATATACAAGTAAACCGCACAGGTAGTTCAGTCTAAATTGACAAATAAACACAGCAGCTTAAAAATAGGCCGCGTATTACAACCCCTCATGTGGTGAAAATGTCATGCCCTGGAGTCAGGTAAAAGGTTTCCCCAAGTTAGCCCAATACTCAGAATGTTTTCAGTTCAAAACAACTTTGCATGTAGAACCGTTTTGAAAAAAAAACCGGAAATAGGTTGTGCCCGGCATTCTACTCTGTCAAGATGTTACCTCCGGTATAAAAGAGGCTTTATTGCTTTTGTAAACAATAATAACTTTATTGATACTCTCCTAATATGTAGATTTATTTTTTAAATAAATGTGTGTATCTTTGAAATTCACACGAGTTACCTGTTCTACCTCCGGTTGATGCTGCCAAAGGGAATATCATTTGATCTTCGTTGGAATTAAAACACTAAAATCGGATCTGAATAAATAATAGTAAACCATGTTTATCTAATAACGTGTGATACGGTTCAATGTAAAGTCAACATATCTAACACCTATGTCTCGTACTATGTGGGTAATGCCCTTAGTAAGGGTTCAGTCATATGGTCTAAAAAGATGTTGGCGGATTATATAAGAAGTTGGGACCAAAGGAATGAAAACTGTTTGAATATACTCAATGTTTATACTAGTGTGTGTTTGTATTACTTAAATCATTATGCTTTGCAATCCTTTTAAAACACAATCGTGTTAGAACGAGTGTCGAACTTTCACTCAACCATTGCGGTGGTCTTGCACTTGGCCTGGTGATTTCAAAATTCACAGTTATAAAATAGGACCATTGACTGAGACGGTACAATATGCATGTGTTTCTTGCCGACGAGTGTATTTTTGAGGTATTGCAAACATTCGTCATTTAGAGAAAGTATAGTACAAATGGTTTGACCTGCTTTAACGTTCATCATACCATTTCTTAGGACAGCTTACTATGTAGGAGGGCATTTTAATTATTAATCCTAACTCATCCGTTTTGTCAGGATTCGAAAACGACCAAGTAGTTACGATTGCCCAGTTATAACGATGTCATGGTATTACCTGGACCCTATTAGGATGCACTTAAACAACAAAACTTCTTGTTCCTCGTGTAGAAACCTTTGGTATATGCAAGAAATCAGAATTTCCAGACTGGGAAAATAGACACTTTTAAGCAACAACACGTTAACCATTATAATAGAAAAGAGAAAAAGACATTATACATTTCATTTGAATTTTATTGCACAATTGATTCGCGGTTTTATATAATTCAATAAGTTGTTTTCATATAATCTCAATTATTATATAGTGATGTTCCTTTTTCATGTTTACATACCCATGTTGTAAAATAAGGACAATCATAACTTCAAAGACTATGTTGTGGAAACGTCACTTTTATTTCAAGGACTCGTTATTCTTTCATTGGAAGGAAGAAACGACATTTTGGAATAAAATAAAGGTTTGGTCTTCCATTTGATTTCTTTTTGTTTTCAAGACTTGAAACACGTCAGGGTGTAAAGAATCATAAAAGACGAAACATACCGTTTCACTAGTATCCTGAATTATAGAAAAGAGAAGAAGATAATCATAAAAGACGAAACATCACGTTTCACTTTTTATCCTGAATTATAGAAATGAGAAGATAATCATAAAAAGCGAAACATCCCGTTTCTCTTGTATTCTAAATTTAAAAAAAAATGAGAATAAGATAATCATAAAAGTTGAAACATTCCGTTTCACTAGTATCCTGAATTTCAAAAACGAGAAGATAATCATAAAAGTTGAAACATTCCGTTTCACTAGTATCCTGAATTTCAAAAACGAGAAGATAATCATAAAAGTTGAAACATTCCGTTTCACTAGTATCCTGAATTTCAAAAACGAGAAGATGATCATAAAAGTTGAAACATTCCGTTTCACTAGTATCCTGAATTTCAAAAAACGAGAAGATAATCATAAAAGTTGAAACATTCCGTTTCACTAGTATCCTGAATTTCAAAAACGAGAAGATAATCATAAAAGTTGAAACATTCCGTTTCACTAGTATCTAAATTTCAAAAACGAGAAGATAATCATAAAAGTTGAAACATTCCGTTTCACTAGTATCCTGAATTTCAAAAACGAGAAGATAATCATAAAAGTTGAAACATTTCGTTTCACTAGTATCCTGAATTTCAAAAACGAGAAGATAATCATAAAAGTTGAAACATTTCGTTTCACTAGTATCCTGAATTTCAAAAACGAGAAGATAATCATAAAAGTTGAAACATTTCGTTTCACTAGTATCCTGAATTTCAAAAACGAGAAGATAATCATAAAAGTTGAAACATTTCGTTTCACTAGTATCCTGAATTTCAAAAACGAGAAGATAATCATAAAAGTTGAAACATTTCGTTTCACTAGTATCCTGAATTTCAAAAACGAGAAGATAATCATAAAAGTTGAAACATTTCGTTTCACTAGTATCCTGAATTTCAAAAACGAGAAGATAATCATAAAAGTTGAAACATTTCGTTTCACTAGTATCCTGAATTTCAAAAACGAGAAGATAATCATAAAAGTTGAAACATTTCGTTTCACTAGTATCCTGAATTCCAAAAATGAGAAGAAAATGAAGACACATATAAAAACCAATTCCCTTCAATCAGAGTAAAACATAAAAGGTCACTTCAATGCATCACGCATTCTACGTTCAATCTTTGCCTTGTCTTTGTTTTTAATTAACGTACATAACCGCGAATCGTTGTTCCACTCCTCTGATCACGTGGTCGCTTACAGACTCTTGTCGAATGTGTACTCGCCCAAGCCAGATCCTACACGCTCCAATTGACGTATATAGTCGGCCACCTGCTTGATAGAGTCTACCTGTTCGTCAAGGTAGGCATGCTCCAAAACGTGGGACAACTGGAATGGAAACAATACCATACGTCAGTAATAATGTGTTTCGTTTGGAATTACTGGAATGGAACTAGGGTCATACGTCTGTAAGATTCGTTTGGGATTTTCAATAAGCTTACTCTCATATAACGACTGTTTCATATCAATAGTACCTGGGTATTCATTTAATACTGGAACAAGAAGAAGTATCTCACAAAAGGGTATTCTGCGAGGATACGGTAGGATGTCAGATCGACACGGAACAACTAATTTCAAATGCTCGACGCTCACCATGATACCACGACGGTACGCAAGGCATTAGTGAACGTATTTTAATTGTAAGGTAATTAATTTTGACAGAAGAATGTTTCAGTTGAAATACTAATGTTTTGAACTAGGGGACTGTCGTATCTATTTTACATATAAAGGCTATGTAATTTTCGAGAATTATGGTATCCGAGGTGATCTGTTAAACAACAATGATTCTGCTAAGCTCAACCCCTTACCAACAATACGGCATTTGACAGGTGTGTTACAGACAACTCCTGAATATGTTGTGGGAAAAAGAGAAATTGCTCTTAAAAAGCAATTTCTCCTTCATCCACAATGTTTCCTGTCCTATCATATCTAATCACATTTTGAAATGTCGTCTGCAAACTCTTTCAGTTTGGGACAGTCATACATTTAGCATTTGGTAAAGGATTAACCAAACCAAAATTAACAGTTAAGACTGGGCTCTTCCTATATCACTTATACACAAGTCATCATTATAACATAATTATTATCTATGTGCTTTAACACCCGGTATGAATGGAAACTATTTATACATACATGAGGATCGTTCTGGGCGCTATCGTGAAGTTCCAGAAGCTGATCGTTGACGAATCGTTCAAGAGCCAAAGTATCCTCCATCGCCCACAAACCGTTCTTCCATTCATTTCGGTCGGCCTGGAACAAAGAATTATGATTAAAATAAAAGTGATGAAAGTAAAGAGTAGAGCAAAGTCTTATTCTAGTCAGCCTGGGAAATTAAATGATACTATTAAAAACACTGGAAGTAATGCTCATCGCTCATTTTGGTCAGCCTAGGATATAATCCGGTGATAATCAAAGCACTGAAAGTATTGATACATTAAATCTTTTTCTCGATGAACGTTTGAATTGGATCAGATCACTTTTGACAGTCTTTGTAATTGTTTATATATTTTCTATGCATGATACCTTAAGACGCAAATTGTCTCTAAAGTGTGTCTTAAGTATGATTTGTTGCACAGTTCTATGAGTTTGATCATACAATGTCAATGCCCCCTTTAAACGAACGATGCTTAGAATTAACGTTGTTTTTTTAACCGAAATATAGATTAACACTTACAGCACATTCGTTGTTCTTGTTCAGGAGTTCCTTCTTGTGAGACATGAAATAGCAAATCTGTAAGAAAAAAACAGGTAAGAATGCAATGCGTAAAAAGCAAGTAACTTGCACATTTATGTTTATATACATTTATGTTTTGTTTATATGGAATGAGTTGGCAATGTGAGCGTTGCCATTAATAGAGAGTAAGCCGTATGATAAACAATTTAATGTCCTTATGCATTCCTTTTATAGTATCATAAATTGTAAGCTTTTGTCGTTGGAGGGGTGAGAATGGAAAAATACACGTGTTAACATAAGCAACTTCTGCCTTCAGCTTTTCAAATTTCGAAAAACTTTTTGAATGAATAAAAATATATATAATCATGTTGGCTTTTGTATCTTACAGTTTTAGCTTTCCTTATGATGACTTTGAGATAAGTCCAAAAGTGAAAACCAAATAAATACTTACGCAAGCAACCTGTCTGTCAGTGAAGATTGTTTTCAAACCGTTTCCGATCTTTGAACAGGCAGCGTTCAGCTGAAAGAAAAAACAACAATATAGTTAACTCTGATTGTTACGATCATTTGCCTCTGTTCTTTCCTGTGTTTTGTACACATTTTTTCCTTGGTCGTTGTTCTGTGTAAATAGGCGTGTTTGATTTCATAATGTCTGGGTTCCATTAAGTCCAACGTATATCAAACATTTATTTGCAGTGTATATTACACACTATACTTACTTATATGAGGTTAGAAAATAATGCGAGGACAATTTACCGCAATACCAATGTTAGAGCACTCGATTGTTTCCATATAGAGTGATTATAGATTTTAATTAATCTCATAGTGTTTTACATTTCGACGAGGAAACCGTACATATCATGTCCTATGTTTAAAAATCGAATTTTAAAAATATATGGTTTATTCTTAGCAGACTCCCTCTAGATGCGAATGTATATACGGACTAACAGATGTGTAATTCAATATACTAACGTAAGCCCTTTTGGCACTGTACATCTGTTATCTTTTCATTCAAATTTTAAAAAAACAATACAAGGCAATGCACATGGTATTATCAGCGTTTGAAGGACTCAAAGCCGAAGTAACGGCGAATTCATAACCTGCAAGTATCATGCGGTGAACAAGCAAACGCACGAACCATGATAACTTAGATTATAGTGTTTGTCAATACTCAATTCTTCTTCTATTGTGTATTTGTATTGATTAACCTTTATCTTACTGGAATCGACTTCATGCTTATGCAAACCGGGTAGATCCAGGCCAGCCGCCAAGTAAATTGGCGGCTGGCCTGGGATCTTACCTGTTTGCTACTCTGAATGTCTTTCCTCATGAAAATTAGGCAGATATATAAGGTTTTGAAAACTAGACCACACAAAATCTACTTTGAGAAAATTACCCAGCTTTCCAAGGGTTAAGAGCTTTTGACATAGAAGATCAGGTAGCGCATCTAAATTATCAAACTCCGCGCAGGATTACTTCCCTTTGCTACACCTCGGTACAGTATTTTCTAACCAAATGAAAAGGGAGATCACTGCGTAGGAGAATGCTTTAAATGTTGTCTAACATAATGACGTCACTATTCTACTTTTGTTGGCAGCAGGTACTCTAACGAGAAGTTACGTGTAGCTGATTGGTTATCGTGGTCCCGTTTATCAAATATCTCATTTCTGTCCGCATGTCATGTGCAACCCATTCAACTTTGTAGATAACTTACTTGATAATAGAATGATAAAAATGGGTCAGACCAAAACTACTTACAATTAACATATGATTAATTGATTTATATGAACACACAAAGTTGATTTATTCTAACGCAATAAGATACCAGTTCACTTTATTACATCGACCTATTTCTGTATCAACTTTGGACTAATGTCTAATTTGATCAACAATCCACGTAGGTGTCCCTATAAATGAAACAATCTAATAAAGTATGCATAAGGAAAGAGAAACGATAGCATGTGCTCTACATCTTCTAAACGTTGCATATGGGTATTTGATTAATCTGATACTTTGGCCATTGCATTTTCTGTGTAGAGTTTGACGCTATCGTTGGCATTCTATTAATCATATCGGTGCCGTCAATGTACACATTTTTGTGGATGGAGCACATTAAGCAACCAACAGGATAGGTGGTATTGTTGTGTAATTGACAATAAAACAATGTTAAAAGACCTTTCGGGATTAAAAAGGTTCAGGTAAATTAAACTTAAAACCGTTTTAACAATATAAAACAAGGTGAAATTCACACAGTAGTGCAGTTGATTTGTATTCCTGACACCGTTACATCGATGTTTGCCGATGTGTAATGGCCATTTCAATGACGCCTGTAACAAAATGGAACTACTACATTGAATGGTGTACTTCAAGAAACAAATGTCACAAAATGACAAAATGGGTCAGCACAAAAGCATTAACAATTAAGATATGCTTATTTGATTTACTTGAACTCGCACAGTTGATTTATTCTTTTGCAATAAAATACCAGTTCTTTGTATTATATCGACCTATTTCTGTATCAACATTAAACTTAAAATATTTGCCTGTAAGCTGCTTAATGCGTACCTTTGTCAACAAGCTACACGTTCGTAAGATAACAATCTGATAAAGTATGCACTGGGAAAGATAAACGGTATTTTCTGGAGATAGCATATGCTCTACATCTTGTATCTGCTGTACATGTGAATTTAATCAATATTATACTTTGTCCAATGGATATTCAGCTTAGAGTTTGACGCTGTAGTCAGCATTATATAAGCAAATTACATTGATGTGGTTCAGAGCGATGGACTCCCGTGTGTGTTGCTGTATTCAAGCATTAAACCTTTGGCATGAACCCAATTCTAATTGACCCTTTGTAACATGGCTGTGTTACATCATGTAACATAGTTATACCAGAGAATCGTGGACAGACGGTCTTACCTTAAGACACTATATAAGCCACTCATGTTAATGTCGACGAGAGAGATGAAGCCCCGACGTTGTTTGATTAACTCTATGATAGCGGTAATAAAGTTTTGTTTATTATAGTGTCACCCGTAGTGAAAGGGCCAGACAGTTTGGCTACCGAGACACTTTTCTCCGATTATACCAAGTACCTCTCAACTTCTATCACTATGCGAGGCGCCAAGCGGATATAAGTCGCTAATCTAACTAGCTCAGAGCTCACGAACCGGCCATTTCGGAACAAGTCCCACAAGAAACATTTCCCTATCAGACGCTTCCAGTGGTACGCGAACATTCGACCTCCCCGCCTCGAGGCAGACGCCTTAACCACTAGGCCACGGTCAGGGACTATGTCAAACACTAAGACACTATATAAGCTACTTACGTTGATGTCTGTGAGAGAGATAGATCCCCCACGTTTGTTGATGTACTCCAAGAGACCGTTGGCATGGGATCGCTCTTCCTGGGCAGCCTTATCGAACCATTTGGCGAATCCGGGCAGGGCAACATCTGAGCGGGCGAAATAGTGGCTCTGAAAACCAATCATCCATTAGTTTTAAACCCTTTATCAAACGCCAAAGTTTCGACTGTCCCAAATTAAAAGAGTTTGCAGACGACATTTATAAATGTTTTGAAATTACAAAGTAATCTTCTGATAAGGCAGAAAATATTGTGGGTAAAAGAGAAATTGCTCATAAAGAGCAATTTCTCCTTTTTCCACATTTATTTCATGAGTCGTCTGCAATAAACTGGTAAAATTATGTTATTGTTTGGTAATGGGTTTATGTGGTTGTTCCCAGATCTGAAAACGAAACAATGATAAATCTTTATGTATTGCCTTAATGGTTCCTACTTTTCAAAAAAGCCAGGTCAGGTCATATATTACATTCTACCCAAATTTTATTATATCAATACAAAGAAAGAATGTTCTCAATTCTGTACGTGACTTGCCTGGAGAGTACGTAGTATAAACTGTGTATCAGTCATCTGAGGCACAGACCTAAAAGCCCATTGATATATGGCATTCTTTTTTCGATTTCTAACTCAGCATACTGCTCTTTGCACTGCTCGGCAAATTATTTTTATTTTGCTCCATCTTCACGAAAGAATTGGATACGTAAGGTCACAAAAGAACAACGATTTAGGAACATTAAGTGAGCTACTGAAATTCATTAGGACACATCTAATGTATATGAATATAGCTATGTGGAGGTGTAAACCTTTATTGGATAGTCTCCCGACTGACTTACGGAATGCCGATGGTACTACCTGCCTTGACCAGCCGTTATGGGCAGTTGAGTATGGGGTCTTCCTCCATTAGAGAAAAAAGACGTTAACCGTTGCGTAAATAAACGAAAAAAGAATACCAAATCAACCAAATAATGAATATATGTTTGAACCCTCATAGTGATGGAACCGACTTCATACTTATGCAAACAGGTTCGATCAAACCAGTTTGCTACTCTGAGTACCTTTCTTCAACAAAGATTAGCAGATAATTGAGGTTTTGGAAAGCAGACGATACAAAGATCAATGTTAAGAAAATTACCCAGCATTCTAAGGGTTAATGGCCATTTGAATGACGGCTGAAATAAATATGGAACTACCACAATGTTCCACAGGTTGTCCAGCATCCTTAGGGTAAATAAAACAGACGTTCTTTATACATACATATGCCTGGTAGACGTAGCTGGCCTGAAGCTCGTAGGTAATCTGTTGGACGATCTTGTTGTTGATGGTCGACTCGTAATTCTGGGCCACCCTCTTGGTGAAGTGCTCCTCCCCTTCTGGGAATATACCATTTTCTGTTTAAAGTGTAAGGCTCTTGTAGCGCTTGACAAGTAAGATTATAGATATGTGTACTATCAAACTGTGAAGCCCCTAACACATTGTGTAGAAATAAAAAGAGGTAATTGTTGAATGATATTAGAGTAAAAGCTCTTGACACCTTTCCGTGTTTGTTCGATTCCAGGCCAAATGAAACAACTTTACTCATCCCGCAATATGATAAATCATTTCGAATCATAGGGAAAAAAACAGACAATAAAGATTATAAGAAATAAGAATTCATAACATAAAATTCATAACAATGTGTAGTCATTGAAGCAGCCATTCCAACTCCTTTAAAACCATGTTGAGTTTCGTTTTATCCTAAGCGGTCTGCTCTTCACAGAATGCCGATTTATAGCACAGATGAATAATAAAAGACAGGGGAATTACTTTGCATGATTTATATTAAATTTGCAGTCATTGAAATAATATAAAAAGAAATAAATATCATCTGCCAGACTTTTTATTTATGTAAATGTCATGTATGAAGGTTTGAAGCACATCCCATCGAATAAACTGTGTTCCATCACCATTTCCTGGCACCCGAAAACAGAACCTAAGAATGGAGCACCAGTATCACGAGATGAAGACTATAGAAACCCAACGAAATACCAATAATTCTTAACCCTTTAGTGCTGGAACCGACTTTATGACCTCATGCTTAAGCAAACAGGTTAGATCCAGGCCAGGCGCCAAGTAAATTGGGGGCTGGCGTGTTATCTTACCTGTTTGCTACTCTGAGCATCTTTCCTCATCGAAATAAAGAAAGTTTCTAACGTTTTGGAAAACTCATCACTTAAATAGGTATCTTTAGACAACTATCAAGCATTTAAAGGGTTAAGCAGGTAGACTAAGCCATCGACAGACATGTTTATCAACTCTGAGCCGGACATCGAAATATAACTGCAGCAATGTTAACACGACGCATACAGCCATTATTTATATTGTTCATCATAACTATTATACAAAATTACTAATAACCAAAAGCAATTCTTACCTGCCAGGCAGACGCCTGCAAACGCCAATAACAATGCAACCTTCAGCATGATTGTTCGGTGTGTAATGCTCTAGTAGTTAAACTGTCGATACAAGACGGTTGTGTCACGCAAATGGCTTATTCGCAAATTAAAGCTACGTTCTATACACTGATAGAGACGTAGTCTGATTGGGGACTTTAAACCCCAGCCTTGATATACGTGCTGGTCAGAGGCCGATACGGGGAGATTAGAGATAGGATAGATGTCCTGATAAAAAGGGGTCCATTGATTGGTCCATAACAGCTTACATGATGCTGACTGCAATGTCAGATTAAACGCATTGCACTCTTTTCGTGTCTCATTTAAGAACAGGACAAAATAATTTATCTTTACATTTTAACAAGTACATGGACTTTCAAAAGAGAAAAAAACAAAATAAAACGACAAACACATGGCTAAACACTTATTTGCAATGTAGAGTCACCCAAAGGTACACATAGGAACATTGGCACTACTTAAACCATGGTTTGTCTTAATAGACAAACAAAAGCACATGGCTGAACATTTATAAACAATACAGAGTCACCCTTAGATACACAAAGACACATTGGTACCATTAAATACCATGTTTTGTGTCAATAGCCAAAAAAAGACATGACTTAACATTTATTTACAATATAGACTCAACCTAAGCTTCACATAGAAATATTGGGACTATTTGATACCATTGTTTGTCTCAATAGTTTTGACTCATAGGAGCTTACTTGTATATCATTTATATCGTATATGTTTATACTAAGTTTTGGAACATTCAATTGTTTTGAATTGGAGAGAAATCGCGTTGAACTTAGACGTTTAGAGAAACTTTTTTCTCATTTGTCTCTGTAATTCTGTGTACAAGAAAAAAGCATATTTCTTGTGGTAGGGAATGGGTGAGCAGTGAAAGGCTTTGGTCAGCATATATCAACTGTTACACACCAATGCAGATTGTAACAACCTTCCCTGATTAACTAGGACCTAATTTAGCTCTAGAATTTTCGAAATGACCCCCATAGAGAATTTCATGAATCGACCACGTTATAAAACAAAAGATGGATACAAACATAACCTATGACAAAAAATGTTTTCTTTGGAAAACTTTGCAGAAGCTAATTTGCCAATGGTGGGAATAACTTTGAACGTTTTCTACTTATGTAATAGTAATTCCTTTAGTTTTCTACTATATGTGCAATAACCCTTTACCAAACGTCAACATTTCGACTGTCCCAAATTGAAAGAGTTTGCAGGCGATATTTCAAAACTTGATATCTTCTGATAGGACAGAAAACATTTTTGGAAAAGTCAGACTTGTTCGTTAAGAGCAATGACGCCTTTGCCCAAATTGTTTTTCAGAGTCGTATGCAACGAACTGGTAAAATGTCGGTAATCTTTGGTAATGGGTTAAGCGACTTGAACAGGGTTATGATAAAACTAGGTTATTATCACAAAATTTTATCAAATATAAGTACAAGTGCAATGCTAATGACCCTTTTCAGTAAATTTCCTTTCGAGTGTTGATTGAATAGATCGTTTAGATATTCCTTTTTTCTCGACGACCGAAGATTCTTCTCGTTTATCAATCTTAATTAGTCTTCTTTTCTTTTATCTTACGTGGTATTTTACGTCGTACCCGCTGCCGACTAACGTTTATAGAGACTACTGTCTCTTAGTTTTGAATCCCGGCTCATACTAGAATCATTTCATTCGGAAACATCGCTAACCATCCACAGCGATTATACATCCGAAATGTTGAGACGGTGCTGTACTCTATTTGAAACAATGGAACCATTTCCAGAAAGGCCTGTGAGTTCTGAGAGATTGTGCGAGCGTATCCCGGTGAACGTCAACTATCTATTCAAATTACCGCAATGAACCCATTACCTCATATTTTGGCAAGGTCTAAGATCAAGGCAACAGCAATCTGAAATGGAAAATATCATATCAAAGTCATAAGATATATATTTTTCGGTTACGAAGGTATGCGAAGACTTCTGTTGATGATGGGTCGACGTGAATTGAATGTGGCTTAATATGGGCATATCAGATGAGGCCTACATGTACTTAAAGCATTCCATCAAGATTAAAGTTACACACTGTGTTTGCCAGGTTCGAAACCGAACTTGTCCCTTTTTCTAGGACATGGGCTCTTATAGAATCAGCATTAGGTCGGATGTGATAAGAAGATAAATCCAGCGTTATTTCCTTACTCAGCAAATATTTATTCCGAAGTTTATAATATTATGCCAACACGATACGTATTGTTAGTATGACAGCAGTTAATTTTAGCACTTGTGTTTTAATAAGTGAATTTGGAAAAGGAGCACCACGAAATCCCATTAATGAGGTTGATAACGAACTATATCTCATAAAAGTCTATTGTTGCTGTTTTGTATAACCCTTGTGTAAAATAACCAATGTGATCCTGGACCAGGGTATTTGAGTAAAAGAAAGATCATATATTGTTGGAAATAATAAGCGGACATCTCATGACAAATGTCCATTCATCCTGAATTTGGTCTTTTTCCGATTGCCCCGAATAAAAAGTATGAATAAAGGTGATGAACGATTAGAGTACCGGCTTCGGGACACGAGCCCCGTTGGTTGTAACCCAGTGAATAGTGAGGTTCACTTTGCGACACTTCATTGATTCACATGCGAAAACCTGTTACGTATTCCGGAAACATAATCGGGAATGATTAATCTAAGGTGTAGGAACTTGTTTCGCTTTCAATTTTAAATGAAATAGAATTTAAGTTTAAGCCTTATAGTGCTGGAACCGACTTCATAATTATGCAATCAGGTTAGATCAAAGGCCAGTCGCAAATTAAATTGGCGGCTGGCCTGTGATCTAACATGTTTGCTTCTCTGAGTATCGTTCGTCATTAAAATTAAGCAGATATAAAAGGTTTTGAAAAGCAGACGACACAGAAATCTATTTTTAGAAAATAATCCAGCATTCTTCGTGTTAACTTATATATTCAATACAATTTGCTACCCTTTACCACATTTCACCGCGCATTGACGCTCCTAGGGCAAAGTCTTACGAGACTACCGCGAAAAAGAATTGCGTCTAAGTAACAACTTTTTCTAATCAACAATCGTATACAATATTTCGTTCATACTTATTTTTGCTTCAAACCTCGACCAGGCACACATTGTTGTATGAACAGAATGGATTATTGGTTGACAACAAACGTATATGGGTATCTTATTTGAAGAAGCTATACTTATATATTCGATAATGACAACCCTTCAAAGGCACATTTACATTTATTGTTTTGAAAATAGAATAAAAGAAAATGGGACATACGGACGGGAAGATACTCTGATTTCGCACCTCAATGTATTTGTGTTAACCCTTTACCAAACGCAGGGTTTTTGAATGTCCCAAATTGAAAGAGTTTGCAGACGACATTTCAAAATGTGATGAAATTGAAAAATAATCTTCTCCCCACATTATTTTCCAAAGTCGTCTGAAACAAACAGGTCAAATGTCGATATAGTATGGAATATAAATGGGCTAAACGGGAAAAACTATATTATTAGAGACATATAACAACTGTAAGGATGTCATGATCCTTTCGATTTGCAGTTATGGATAAGAAAAATATTCAAAAATAAAATCAATAGTTGTGTCACTTAGTTTAACCCTAAGAATGGTGGTAAATCTTCTAAGAATAGATGTGTGTGTCGTCTATTTTCCAAATAATAATTTGAATTGCAAAAAGTGTTCAAAACATTATAATTTAATATTACATCGAATCATAAAGTAGAGAATGTAGAGAATGTTTGAATACATGTTTGCTGTGTTTATAAACCTTCCAGGAATTATTTTTTTTGCTTTGAAGATAGTATGGACATTTTGATAGTTTTACACCAAAATGTTTCAAGGGAATCTGTCATTTTACAAAATCAAAAACTTACTTGTCGATCTGCATTTTGTTTTCCATTTTTTAGATAACATTTAAAGATTAAGAAAATTCTATGAAAGGATTATTTTCTTAAACTGTAGAAAGTCTCCTTAAGACAAAAGTTATTGTAACGATCTTGTTTCACACACCTAATTCTGTAAAAGAGGTATTGTGAATATGTAAGGATGAAGAAATATATCAGGACTTTTCCGCTCAGAGTTATAACCCTGAATCAGTTCTATATTGTACTTCCAGCGATGATTGTATTGGTTATGAAACTAGCCCTTTTATTGACAAATTGTTGAAACCTGCGTTAAAGTACAAATAACCAAAGTCAAATCGATATAACAGAATTGGGTTATATGAGCATCAGGATTTGTTTCAGATTGATTTGGTATGATAACCTTGTCCAAAAACTAAGTCGTCACCTCATTTATCGAAACCTTTGATGTAACCGAATTACCTAATATCAACAGATATCGGGTGACCCAGCATGACTGATAAACCATCGGTCATAGATACACCAGCTGCAACGTGAAAAAAATTATCGTATCTATGGTACCCGAGAAAATTCCTCATCTATCACCCTAATGAACCCTAATTTGATACAGAATTTTAGATTAATCAACACTTTTAAATAGAAAACATTTTATTTCAACTGAAGCATATGCAGCTCATGGTTGACAAAGAATTTAACAATGAATTCATCTTCGCACACCCTTAACCATAAACATAAATTTGATTTCCGACTTTAGGTGAAACAATCTGAATATGCATCACCTTATTTTAAGACACATCGAGCTACATAACTTTCGTTCAAAGCCATATTTTCGATACAAAACCTTTTTTCCCTAATCTTTTCGTGTCTTTATATTTTGGTTTTGTTTAAAAAATGATCGCGCTCTAAGTTATATGCATTGCTTTTTATGTTAGCTTTTCACCACTGTCGGTTATATAAATTCATACATATAAAATTTAACACTGCCTTTAAAGAATACTACAAAACCTGATTGACACTACAACAAGCCTTACTTGGGGGCAATTGTACCTAAGTTTTCTAACTTATGAAGGTATTTCGTTCCCATCAAACAGTACAATACAATTTACCAAATGCAACTAAGGTTCAAAGTAAACATTGTACAGGGAGGTTAGACCAACATCATCTCAACTATCTGGTTTCAAAGGAGAGCGTTTGCATTGGTGCCCGCGTCCTCCAATATGACCTGACCAAGTTTGCATTGCCCTCTTTTTTAACAAGACCAAAACAGGTTTGGGATTTTCGCAACAAGCGATATAAAAGGAAACATACGTATTCAAAGAATCATTATTCATCAAAGACAATCTGACATGGTCTTTGATTGAATCACTGTACTGTCCTGAAAAAGCATCATACCTCTTTCGTTCCAAGATTTTATATAGATCTTGACGGAGATATGTTGAAAACGTGGTAATCTGTTCATTGTATAATCTTATCTCAAATGTTTCGTTTTTAAAGTTGGTCAAAATTTCAAAATCAAGATTCTTAGAGCTTTAGAACTGGCGATTAACAGTTTCCAATGTGACGTTTTTATTAGTCTTGCTGCGTGACCCAGTGATTTAGTTGGCGGACTTTAGATCTCAGTAGTCCCGGGTTCGAGCCAAATTGACGCCTCTTGTTTCGTTGAAGTGACCTTCGACTTCAGAGCCCTAGCCTAGTACTGGTGGATCCATGAAAGCCGTTACATATCTAAAGAATCGTTGATAACTGCGTTTAATAACATACACACAGCAATGAACTAAGTGATAGAAAGAGATAAAAGTGATTTGGTTAAAGTAAGTATTGCGGTTACAATGTATCTAATGTTAATCCACTTGTGATAAACATGTAAAAGACTGAATCTTAGAATAGTTATCAAAAGTACAAGGGAAGTGCTATGTCTCGATCATTCCGACTACAGAAGTGCCTTCGTTTAACGGCCAAGGGAAAGAACAGTGTCTATCGCTACCGAGTATATTTCACGATCACCTCCCTTTGTAAGATTTAGTTCCATAAACGAGTCTCGTTGCATGTTGAAAACGTTGGTCCAGGCATAGAGCGTCTGTGTCGTGATACAGGGGTCGCTGATTCGGGTCTCGTGATTTGCGGGGTCCAGCTTGTGAGTCTTTATTTAGACGCATTCGGCAAGATAACTTAAAATGTTTCCATGACACAGAACTGAAACTTAGCTATGATAACTTAGAACTTATAGAACCATCATGGCATCATTACACGATAGATCTTCTTACCTGATACATGAAAAATATTCGTCAGAGATAGAAAGCAAATTAAAGCTTGAAATCTGTAATGGCATTCCTTTATGAAGTATATACGAAATACCAAAGTCATTTTATCACGTATGACAGAAGTTTCCACAGGCTACACTGGTGCTGGAAATGAAAATAAAGGTCATATGGATCGGTGTAATGCCCCCTACTCTATGACAAAAGATACCCAATTAAATATTGCAATATAATGATATTTATTTAATCAGGTCGATACCTCAATAATGAACATATATTGAAAGAAAAATGCCCAATACTTATCTTTACAAAGAAAGAACAAAATATTATGCTAAGTATTTCGTTACAAACCTCAAACATACAATCGTCGTTCAATATTTGTGGTAGGCAGGGACTGACTGTGCCATATGACATTTGGACATACGAATACATAAACTTTGTTGTTTAACCCTTTACCAAACAATAACGACGTTTGACCAGTTTGTTGCAGACGACTTTTGAAACATTGTGGGAAAAGGAGAAATTGCTTGTAACGAGCAATGTTTTCTGAAGATTATTTTTTAATTTCATCACATTTTGAACTGTCGTCTGCAAACTATTTCAATTTGGGACAGTTGAAAAGTTGGCGTTTGGTAACGGATTTATCGTCCTCTTCTGTTGTGAGCTAAACCAAACCAAACTGTTTAGATAATTCCGAATTCTAGCTTAACAGGTAGGAGCCATAGGCTTAGGCTTTTATCGTGGACCAAAAGGTAAACAGTATCATTATAAGTCTTAGTCTCTCTGTTTATCAAGTAAACCAGAAACTGTTAGTGTTGGGGTCTGCAGACATTCCCAACAAGACATTAACGCGGTAAGGCTCGAGTGTACACCACTCAATGTTCCGAGGCACTGTCGAGTTCCGGCGGGGGCGGAGCTAATGTTTTCCTAACGCCCTTCACGTAATCCGCTCTAGACGCTTGATTGAAGCCTTTGCTCCTCCTACAGGAGAGTAGTTTTTTGAAGGCAAACCGGAAGTCGCGAGCAAACATGGCGTAGATGCAGGGATTCAGGGCGGAGTTGCAGTATCCAAGCCAGAAGAACACTGAAAACACCAAGTCACTGACGCATTCATGACAGAACGCACCGAGGAGATAGATCGTGAAGAACGGGAGCCAGCATATTATGAAAGCGCCAACAATGATCGCGAGAGTTTTTGCCGCTTTTGTTTCCCTTTGGAACTTCCTTGCATGACCCTTGGCATTGACAGACGCCTTGGTCTCCTTGATGATTAGTTTACAACGCCTTGGGGAGAGTTTCGAAGGTTTATCACGCACCAGGCCTTGATGGACGCCGTTTTTGTGTTTGTGAATCGACTGCGACAGACCGTTCGTTTGGATTCGCGATGGCGGACTCAGCACCTCCATTTCGGTGGTATCACATGACCGTCTGTTCGATTTGTTTCTGTTCCTGCGAACCATTTTGAAGCGTTTTCCGAACGAACCGAACAAAACGAGCAGACCCCTCTGAGCTTTGGTCGAATCGTCAGTGGTTGCGTAGTTATTATTGCCGCACACATTCTTCACAAGAAGTTCATGTGTTATACTGTCGTCGGAGCTTCGACTCGTCGACGATCGGGATATGTTAGAGAGGTACCTAGGCGTGATAGGAGCCTCGGGGGAGAAGTCGTTAAACCTCCGACCGGAACTACATTTCGCGTATGAATATTGTGAAGAAGTAGTGCTTCCGCCCCTGTGTACACGAAGTTGGATTGCATCATCCCCGCTAGACCCGTTCTGCTGGGAGTATTCGTGGTTTGATCGTGTCTTTTTCACCAGGACACCTCGCCGAATTGATGCCGCTGTTTTCATTGCAGTCAGGTATATTCGGAAATAAAAGAAAATCAGGACAAGCATTGGTATAAAGAAAGACCCCATCGCGGCGTAAATCCGATAACCTTTAGTAGGTGTAAGTTCACACGTCGGTATATCCAGACCACAGGCGTTTGATACTTTAACTCCGGACGAAATATTCCCAAACATATCGTCATTGTACAATAAATCATTCTCTTTGCTCTCCAAATGTTCCACCGAATAGCTTTCCCCGTAGAGATCCACGTAAAACCTTGACACATTTTTCAGCGATACGTCGTCCTCGCTGCGTGAAACGTTATCGTTAGCGACGTCTGACGTGTCATTCCAGCCGAGAAGTGGCGGGAGACAGATCACGAAGGCCAGAACCCAGACCGTGGTGACGAGTATTTTTCCGCGGAATGGCGACACGATGCTAGGATAGCGTATCGGATGCGTCACGGCTATGTACCGGTCTAGACTGATGGCACACAGGCTGAGGATCGAAGCGGTACACAGCCACACGTCGATGGCAAGCCACATGTTGCACCAGACTGGTCCCCACAGCCACAGCTTCAACACCTCGACGGAGATTGAGAATGGCAACACGGCGAATCCGAGCAGGAGGTCGGCGCACGCCAGCGACACGATGAAGATGTTGGTGACCGTGCGCAACTTCCGGGTCGTTATGACCGCCGCTATAACGAGGCTGTTGCCAAGGACAACGGCCACATTGATGAGTCCGAGGGCGACGATTGTCCCTATAACACCGGAAGTATGAATATCTTCCCGAGTTATTGACCCGTTATGGCACCCAAGACCGATGTAATCCATGCTGTTCCGGGGTTCTGAGGCGATAAACAGGGTAAAGTAAGCACTAAAATCTAGCTTACATTATCTCGTTAAACGTATTGTAAGGGTTATGCAATATGAAATAAGACATTAACTACCGTGTTACTTAATTGGTATTGCGCCGATCGTGGCTTTCCTTGCTTAACTCTTACCCATTACTAATGTCTCTGTTTTAAGTTTGAAGTTTTTATGATGTCTATTATTAACCCTTTAACAAAATGGCAACTAATTTTCTTATTATAAGCAATTCGAACAAGTTTCACTTAACTCCCTTATATGAGGTTTTGTCTCTCCAGCTGTTTCTAAAGCGAGGTTATATTTCCGTCACCATATCAATTGATTAGTGTCAAAATCTATTTCTTTCCGGGACAGCGTGTTGCAATGACCCATTCTGGATACTTGATCAGGCACCAAATGATGCATTATCTTTGCAGATGTGGTCTTACAGCTGATAAGTTGCTGTGCGTGGCTTGAATAGAGTTTTAATCAATTGTTCTCTCACATTGATGTTATTTAGCCGATTTATCCAACCATCGTCCATATGCTCGTGTCTTGAAGACAGACCAAGACAGTAATCGAGCTGGTATCAGATGAAAACCGGTCTTTTTAACAGCATAAATAATTTAGCCGACTGGATATTAGATCTGAAAATAAAGAAAAAAGAGTGGTGTGTAAATTTCAAAATGTTACTTTACCCATTACCAAACAATAACGACATTTGACCAGTTTGTTGCAGACGAACCTGGAAAACATATGGGAAAAGGAAAATTGCTCTCAACGAGCAATTTCTCCTTTTCCCACGATGTTTTCTGCCCTATCAGAAAATTGATTTGTAATTTCATCCCTTTTTCAAATGTCGTCTGCAAACTCTTTCAATATGAAACCGTCGACATTTTGGCGTATGGTAAAGGGTTAAATCCGTCAATTCATAATCGCCCATTTTGTTCATTAAACATGACCCAATTTGAGCAATTTGACTCATCTTGTTCGTAGGTCTTAGTTTAATCAAGTTTTATTTCATTAATTCTACATGAGGTACGAGACAGTTTGACAGCAAAATTATGCATGTATCTAAATGAGATATGAAAAGGCAAAAATAATTACAATGTGATTGGGCCACAAGTTATAGCAACATTAGCGATTGGCCCTCTCCTTAGCCTATCTTTACACTAAACATATAGTTCTATTTTTGCAGATCTCAAGAAGATATCGAAACTAAGTAGAATTCCCTCTTAATTTTTTACAATGATAAGTTGATTCATTTGAGGAATCCTATAATGTTTTGGAGAAAGAGTTTGCAGTACTGGTTAGAAAATACAATAAGCATGAAAAGTTGCTCCGTCCCCGTGATATGACTGGAGTGTCGTTACAATCAACATAAATTAACATAACCCATTTCATTCATACCATAGGCCTCCTACATACATTACATATTAAATAATCTACCTCAAACTAAATTTTTGGATAAAACCGCATAACATGCAAACCCAACAACATAAGATGATTTCTACAAGGTAGTCTTGTACAAAGGTTGACGCCTACGTCGCGGTGAGACGGTTCAGTTCCGGCGTAAAACGGAAGTTGACGTGAGGGGATTTATCCGTCTTTCAATACTAGATTAACCTATACCCTTATATAGGAATCTCTGTTTGGTCCAAATTGAAACCAATCCCAACAGACGACAAAAATGGCGGGAGAGGTTATATAAATAATGTTTATGTTATTGCGTCGAAAGCATTGGAATCAAGGGATACATTTCTTATATGAGCATTATGTCATTTAGTCATATTGTTTCCTATCTTAATTTGCCTTTACACCAAATACATGTACGGTAGAACCAATAGTAAGGGAATGATGAGCTTAAAAGAGATCCCGTTAGACAAACATGTATGATACAAGAATACTAATAACAAAGCAGTTTTGAGATGTTAAAGTTTGTGTTCATTACCGAGAAAATATCATCATTGTGTGTGAAATGGACCGATCCAAAGTGATAGCAGTTAACCACTTATTACAAAAAAAAAATATCTAAACACTATTTACGATTATTGTATTTTCTCATTATGCAATACGTTTACCAACCAAGATTACAATACAGTTGTAAATTACAATAGTACGTGTAGATATTATTATGACAACAGTTCGTTTCACATTTTTCATTGTTATTGAAATTTTACTGATAGTGTAACTGTTTCCAATTAGAACGAGCGCAGCAATTAACTTATTGCAAAACTTATTTTGTTTTTCACTCAAAGTTTAATAAAAACAACAAGAATTGCAGTGAAATTACTGGATCGCTTTATTACAAATATGGTTGCTACAACAGTATATTTCAAAACTCCCTAAAGAGTCGTTTTAACTTATTTCAAAAAAGCGGATAGAAAATACATCACTATTTACAAAGCAATGTTTTGAACGTTATAACATTGTTTATGCATTTGTTATCTTAATTGCGGCGACAGTGATCTTTCGATATCCTTTTTACATCGAGTGTTTAATCAATGATAATGACAAATATATGATATTGCCGCACAATACTGACATCATATTTAATGATGCATTCTCCTATCCATTTACATTCTCGTTTGGAACCCATTTGAAGTTAAAATAAGTATGCTTTATTGACAAATGTCAAAATGTTTGCGATCACATCGCACAAAGGAAATCCAGTGCTCGATCTTTTCTGATTATTGGCGTCGATTTTATTTTGAGTATCCATCAATGACGACAAACCATATCGTTTAAGCCATATATGACTAACAGCTTAACCCTTATAGTGCTGGAACCTAGCCTAGCCATTATGGTGCCATATTTCGAATTGAAGTGAAATTAAAGAAGAATTTTGTCGACAGAATATTTCATTCCGTTGCTTGTTTGGGCTATTCAACAGGAAGCGATCACATCATTAAGCCAATAACCCTTTGCCAAACGCCAAATTTGTTACTGTCCCAAATTCTAAGAGTTTACAGACGACATTTTAGAATGGGATGAAGTTGAAAAATAGTTATCTGCTTGGGCAGAAAACATTGTGGGAAAAGGAGAAATTGCTTGTTAAGAGCAATTTCTCCTCTTCTCATTATGTTTTCCAGAGTCGTCTGAAACAAACTGGTCAATTTTCGTTATTGTTTGGTAAAGGGTTAAAGTCAGATTCAATTAGCAGATATGTACTTTTGTAATTAGATTTCGATGCCAATTATAGACATGTTGGGAAGACATATACGTGCCCTTCATTAAATTTGGTAATTGAATTTTCATTTTACATATTACTTCATATGGAATCTACAACGGGCCAAATAGGAAAGCAAATTACCAAATTTTTAAATGGCATGTCACGATTAAAGAAAAGGTTTCAGGTATTATGTAGACTGAAAAGGGCAAAATGATTTGCTCGTTGCGAGAAATTACAACTTTTGGTTCAGTGGTTTCCTTGAACAGATTCTGCTGTATGTGTGTTTGTAATGGTCAGTTTAGATAAATGGGGTTTAAGACTTTGCGAAATAAAATATGCTGTACCATTTAGTACAATACCATAATTGAGACATTTCCTATATGATCGAGACTTCACTCTGACGCATGTAATATTTAAACGGTCACCATTTAAGCAAACTATGAAAAGAAAAAAAGAATTCCAGAAAAGAGCGTTCATTATCCTTTTCTTTCTGAGTTTTATTTGTTTTTGTCAAATTTAAAGAAATATCGTAAATGCTAGCCCGAATTAGATGATAGGTAATATTACAACGAATAAACTAGATTTGAAGAGTAATCGAGTGAAATTACTTCTTTAGTAGTTTTTGTGATTATGTTACAAGGACAGTAATATCTGTACTATTAAGGCATTAATGATATAGATATGCTCAACGGTAATTTAGGTACTTCCGTTAGCAATAAAGTAATGGTTTTCTTGTGCAATAATAGTGATTACTTTTAAAATGCCATTTTCAATTGGTTAAATGACATTTACTCAACTCAAAAAAGAGAAAATGTCGTTTATAAAACCTTGAAATGGCCGTTTGCCTTTTATTTTAATCTGATTTTGCTTAAATTTGGTAAATTGAATTTGGTTCGATCTTGAATATTCAGCATTTCTGGACACCGCATTGTCGATAGGTATTAACACGAAAACGTGATCTGCTATCCATATTTTTGACAAATCTTTATTACTGAAGAGAGGATTAAAGAGACTCTCTCACGGATTGAGAGTTTGATCTTTCCCCAATTCTAATGCCTTCCATCGATAAAATGGCGTCATAGATCTACAGAGTTACATAAAACAGGATTATTCACACATTAATCACACCTTTTCAAGTCGTGAGGTGGAGGCATACTATATTTATGTTGCAGATTTAGTCAACCGTTTAAACGAGTCCTGATATTCTATTCTCAGCCTACAATATAGTGGAAGATGCTATTAGTGTCTTGGACCAAAATTGTGAAATGGGTCGACATTCTTATCTCGTAACGCCAGCAAGGTGCATCCGACAGCAACCTATTACTGTTTATATACCAAGGTTTTTTTTAATCAAAGCACTAAAGGCCCTGAATGTTCATTAAACAATTCTTCAATGTAAACACAGGTTATAAGCATCTTTAGATGTCAATATCAATATCAAACATGATAATTTATTTAGTGATGAGGATTGTTTATATCACCTCTTTACGATTTGTTACTCAATAAAAAAAACATGTAACAGTCCCTTTAACGTACGCTTTCGATCCGGACTTTTAACGAAACCTCATATGTTAGATCAACTTAACCCTTATAGTACTGGAACCGACTTCATGCTTATGCAAGCAGGTTGGATCCAGGCCAGCCGCCAAATGAATAGGCGGCTGGCCTGTGATCTAACCTGTGTGCTACTCATAGTTTCTTTCCTCAACGAAATTAAGCAGATTATTTTTGCAGGTTTTGGAAAGAAGACGACATAACTATCTATTCTTAGAAAATTACCCAGCGATCTAAAGGTTAAATACTGACATCTTAGTACCTCACTCTACGTCATCTGCTGACGAGAGAAAATTAAAACCACTGACACAAAAGTATAAAAATTACTTTGAATAAATCGTTCATCATTCTCTCATGATTACTATCTCAACTTTTTTTCTGCTCTTGCTAACTATGTCCTCTTAAAAATCGGACCAGAAATAATAACAATTTCCTAACATGGGTGAGTATGTCCTGTATATGGGTCGCACGTTTGATTGATGTCAAGTAATAAATAACACAGAAGTGAGAAGGCAATTAATGACCCAGCAGTAAAGCATGTCGCTGAGTATGAATACGGTCCCAAGTAATTGAAATTGAAATAACATCGATGGTTTATTATTTTTCTCAGTGTGTAGAAAGTTGCAACAATGAAGTAAGGTGGTCATCCAAACAACCAGATCTCTTCACACAAAAAAAAGCATTGGACAGAATTAGACTAAATTTGAATAAAATTGACATATTCACCATGGTTCCGTGGTTTACATTTGTTTTTTACTTCACCAAGGTTTTTTGTCTAAATTTACATTCGTTTGTCACTTTTATTGCAGCTTCGTGAATTTGCTTTCTTTTAAAGCTTATTCGTGCTTTTCTAAAATTGTTGTTTAAAATAATCGTATCACGCACAAAATCCGTTTTTCTTCCACTAGATGTAGAGGTCTAATGTCATGAAGGAATGATAAGACGTTCTGAAGGACCTAACTCATAACCAAAAAATGACGAGATTTGGCAAGACTGTTGCAGACGACTCTGGAAAACGTAGTGGGAAAAGGAGAAATTGCTGGTGACGAACAATTCTTTCCTTTTCCCACAATGTTCTCTGCCCTATCAGAAGATTGTTTTCCAATGTCATCACATTTTAAAATGTCGTCTGCAAACTCTTTCAATTTGGCAGTCAAGTTGGCGTTTTGTAAAGGCTTAAGAGCTCTTCCAGACCATTTATCACCTATGTATTCCTAACTGGGTGCATTTAATCAATCAAACGATGTCTAAAGAAATTACACCATGAATCCTTCATTTGAATCAATCTAGAAATAATGACGATTAATTTTTTTGAGATAAAAATAAATGTCATGTGAAGCCATTACATTGCACGGTACATAGACATGTGGGGTGATCACTTGACCAATATTTACGACATAAAACAGATTGAAAAATGCGGCACCAATGAATGTGCAGGTATTTATGCATTTCGTCAGCAGATTACTTTTGTTTTCTACTATTTTACCTCTCTACCAAGAGTTAAACGTAACGCCGTTATAAACCATTGGTTATCATATACCACCAGAACCGGAAAGTTGCTGGTCGGAACATAGCGTGTATAAAGTAGTGGAAAACAAAAGTAATCTACTGAAAAATGCAAATATACCTGTGGCACAGCCATCTCGTTCGGATATTTTTAAATGACATTGATCACATGATCACCCCGCCTGATAGATACACATCGCACAGAATAATCACCCGAAGTGAAACATGAAGACATTCTTCATTCCAGCAATGTCTCCGTCAATTATAAGAATCACCTTTTTCACTTATTAACCCTTTACAAAACACCAAATTTTCTGGGGCAGAAAACATTGTGGGAAAAGGAAGAATTGATCGTTAAGAGCAATTTCTCATTTTCCCACAATGTTTTCTACAGGTATCTGCAACAAAGTGGTCAAATGTCGTTACTGTTTGGTAATGGGTTAAAATGTCTCTTATAACAGCATGTGACAATAAAAGCTTGACTAATATTACATTTTCCTTTTAAAGATTTGAGAAAAAACATCTTGCATGTCTGCATGTTTGCATGATTTGATATCACGGTAACAGCATTTCAATTATTATAAGAGAAGTCTCCCGACTGACTCATTGTTTGACCAGCCATTGTGGGAAATCAAGCTGTGGTCATTCCTTCACATTCTGAGAATGGCATTGCAACATATTTGAAATAATATTGACGCGATGTAAAACTCAAATCAATAAAAAGAATAAGAAGACAACATTTGGGAAAGTTGATTAATAGTCATATTTGGCAATCTTTATTTTGCCACAGAAGTTACTAACGGTTTCTGCAGATTATGAAATCACACTACCGCGTAAGTTCTGTAATTGTAATTGTCAAACTGTCGCGATGTTTAAGTTCAGACGTTCCTATCTAATCAATGGAGAAGTGTCCAGTGCAAGGGTAAAGTAAGTCCTTCGCAAAACGTGAAATACTTTCCTTAGCCTTACACTGAACCCTAAAACCGAGACACACCCTGTTCTCAACCCTAGACAGTCTAATGGATATACGCGACCAACCCAAATTGTTAAATGACGTTCCTAGTCTATCTTGACAGTGATCTTCGTCTATTCAAGGGCGGAAAGGGGACGCTTATTGACCGACAAATTAGTCTTGTACCCTCAAACCACGAAGCGTTGCTTTGGTTGATGCAAGACAAGATTTAATGGTTTTACTGATTCTCTTTGAGAGGAGGTATTGCGTAGCCAAATCTTCCTATCAATAGCAGGGCGAGTCCTGCGTTTTAATGCAGACTTTTGCTTCAGGCATTGCCTTGGGTATTGTTTGCAAAGTATTTTGTTTATAAAGTGCTCTAGGATTTATATAAAAATTGCGTTTAATCATTGTCATCGCACTGATATGAAACCATTGTTCACTTGCCATTTGTTTCACATTAGGATCGACATTTGAATCCGCTCAATTAACCCTTTACCAAACGCCAAATTCTCTACCTCAGGAAAGATTCGATAGAAGCGTAATTTGTTCTCCATGCTCGAAGTGCATTGCCAACACTCTTTGCTTTTAAAATGTGGTTTGAGATGACGTAATATTTTTTTTACAGACGTTACTCCTGTGTTGTAAAGGTGCACGTTACCGTTCTGATTCAGGACGCTCAGGTTAGGCATAAGCCCTCCATTAGATGAAAATGATGCCATCAACGCAAATTATGTAAAAGTAAGCTTACATGTCTAAAATCTATTCTTACTCTTCAAAGATATACCTTTCCATCCGAGCCAATTTACCTAATCTTATTTTGATTTATTACTAGTTCTTTACGCCTTGCCAAAGACGACCTCTACTTGCTCACAAGCACCGCCATCAGAGCTCAAAGCCAGACACTTGTCTTACATCCAAGTGATTGACAACAAAGGGACCGTCAATGTCCTTTTCTGGATACAAGCATCATATTTTACGCAGACAAGGAAGGGTACAGTTCCCCTTTCGAGACACGGTGGTTTGTATCTAGACAAAAATCTATTAGGTTTCAAACAGTATCTGAAGTTGATAAATATCGTCGACGTTGTTCTAAAATGGCGTCGTCTCGGAGGAAACCTTGTCCTGTTTTCGTTCGACCTCTTTTTCTTCCTAAATTAGCCTCACATTAACATGACGTCGTGCAAAATAACTGCACCGCTTTCCAGTCGTTATGCTTTCCGAATAACAGACTATCACAAGGTAAAGCAAGTACCTCCGTTCCGTTTTGTCTTAAAAATGCCCCGTTACTGGCAACGAGCTGGCATCCATCCATGCAAAAAAAACGTACATATGTGTGGTTACAAAACTATCGGTAGACTAGGCGATTCAGCGTTCTTTGCGCGTAAAAGTACCCTAAATACCGACCATTATCGAAAAATCGTTTGGAGGTCGAACATGTGACTGTTTACTGTCGCTTACATTTGTGCCATAAATAAGTCCCCTTTTACAATCTATGGCTTTTGAATAGAGACACATCATTTTGAAAATAAAACCACTGACATAGTAGAATACTTGTGTTTCTTGTGGTCTAGGAATAGTCTCAAAGCCTGATTTATTGCATATGTTATGAATATCATTTGGGATGTATGAACACAAGCTATGGTGCTGAGGCTTGTCAGACTTGACAACATGTGTGGTGAATTTTAGACTGTACTAGTTAGTACATGTTGTTCAGTTAAAAATATAAGGCGCATGATTTGTCCATTGTATTCTTGATTATCAGTCATAGAGCTTAATGCTATTCTTACTTCAATAAAGCTTTACAATCCATTTACATCGGAGACAATATGAAAATATAACATTCCAGAAGACATCTGTACGGACATGTGCATAACCTACAATTGGATCCGTATAGACGCACTCATTGTCCATATTTCTCTTGGGGGAAAACAGTTCTACCAAAGAATAAAGGATTTTTCGGTTCTAGTTTGTGATACGTCAATCAACGAAAAAAGACGTAGCCAATATGGTCAGGATCAGCTTAACAGTCAATCAAAGCGTCTTAGAGATAGTTGTCCGGATCGGATGATCTGTGTGTCAGGAGTGCCAGTCAAACAAGCAATATGTTTACTACGAGTACAGATAAGACAAATAAGACATAGACTGGTTTGTCAACGGCAAAGAGTATAGTTAAAGTTTTGTAGATGATTTACTTAGTATTTGATACTTTAATTAGTTTAACCTTTTTTTCAATAGCCATCATGTGATGTAACAACCTTCCTAGTATCGAAATATTTTGATCTCTGTCTCTGTATCTCTGTGCCTGATTATCTCTGTCTCTTTGTCTCTCTGTCTGTCTGTCTGTCTTTCTGTGTCTATCTGTCTTTTTTTTCTCTCTCTCTATCCCCCCTCCAATTTACTTAGCAGCTGGCCTGTGATGATCTTCCCTGTTTGTTTAAGCATGAAGTTGTTTCCAGCGCTATAAGGGCTAGTTACAACTTTGCCATCGGTAAAACTTTCTCTTTCAGTAGGATGAGTTCATTTGGGTTAGATAGTTATCAGAGTTGTTGGAAATTCTTGCTATGGAATGTTTCGACTCCCGGGGGCGTGTGATGGGCTAACCTCAATGTCACGAAAATGATAACAGCAAAATGTCAGGGATTGGCGAATGGGTCTTTACGAATTCCTGAATTTGGCAAGAAAGGGAGATTGGTTGGGCATTGGATCATCTGTATATATATGTTAATAGCTTTTATCTGAATTACCGTAATCTTAAATCTAGTTTTTTCCAAATAAGTCAACAACATCTCTTACTCGAATATTCAAACTATCATAGATGAAGTATTAGGATTACAAACAGAAACTCACAACAAATTCATTTCATTCAGCATAATTTTCATCTGGTTTACCTTAATCAATGTGTTTGAGAATACTCCCAAATACAGTCGATAACCAAGCAACATAGGTTTGGATTTGTTCATTGTTCGAATAGCAATCCCCTGTGTACGTCAAGAGATATAACCTCTATATTTGGAATATCATTCCCTGTTCCCAAACCCTCCAAATAAATAGTGATATAAGCATGTCTGCGGCATGACTGGTCTATCATACGCCCCATTACTTCAAACGCAACCAGTGAATGTAAGCTATAATATAGATTTTGATAAACAACGCATTTCTCCTACAAACTAAGATCAAAACTTAATTCTTTTTCCGAGATAGTCCAAACATTATCTCCGCTTAATTTAGATTGAGAGGGTTACCGTCAAGTAGCAGAATCTACTCTGCGTAATACACAGGCAGACGAGTTGGCAGAGCGCAGAACGCAGGACATTCAGCAGAACAGTTAAGATAGACACGGAATATTTAAGATAGACACGGATTCGAATGTTCTGCTGGCAGAGCACTCCAGCAGGACAGTCTAGCAGAACCGTCGGATTTTTCAATGTTCTGCTAGCAGAACGCTCCAGCAGGACAATCTAGCAGGACAGTCGGATTAAATTAAATGTTCTGCTAGCGGGACACCCCAGCAGGACAGTCTAGCAGGACAGTCGGATTTAATTAAATGTTCTGCTAGCGGGACAACCCAGCAGGACAGTCTAGCAGGACAGTCGGAGTTCTTTAATGTTCTGCTAGCGGAACGCTCCAGCAGGGCAGTCTAGCAGGACAGTTGGTTTTTTTTTTTTTCAATGTTCTGCTGGCAGAACGCTCCAACAGGACAGTCTAGCACGACAGTTGGACTTTTTTTTATGTTCTGCTGGCGGAACGCTTCAACAGGATAGTGTAGCAGGACAGTCGAGTTTTTTTAATGTTCTGCTGGCAGAACGCTCTAGCAGGACAGTCTTGCACGACAGTCAGATTTTTTAATGTGTTGCTGGCAGAACGCTCCAGCCGGACAGTCTAGCAGAACAGTCGGATTTATTTAATGTTCTGCTGGCAGAATGCTCCAGCAGTTAATTCTAGCACGACAGTCGGACTTTTTTAATGCTCTGCTGGCAGAATGCTCTAACAGGATAGTGTAGCAGGACAGTCGGATTTTTTTAATGTTTTGCTGGAGGTACGCTCCAACAGGACAGTCCAGCAGGACAGTCGGATTTATTTATGTTCTGCTGGCGGAACGCTCCAGCAGGACAGTCTAGCACGACAATCGGATTTTTTTAATGTTCTGCTGGCGGAACGCTCAAACAGGACAGTCTAGCAGGACAGTCGGATTTTTTAATGTTCTGCTGGCGGAACGCTCCAAAAGGACAGTCTAGCAGGACAGTCGAGTTTTTTTAATGTTCTGCTGGCAGAACGCTCCAACAGGAAAGTCTAGCAGGACAGTCGAGTTTTTTTAATGTTCTGCTGGCGGAACGCTCTAGCAGGACAGTCTAGCACGACAGTCAGACTTTTTTAATGTTCTGCTGGCAGAACGCTCTAACAGAACAGTCTAGCAGGACAGTCGGATCTTTTAAATGTTTTGCTGGCAGAACGCTCTAGCAGGACAGTCTAGCAGGACAGTCAGATTTTTTTAATGTTCTGCTGGCAGAACGCTCTTACAGAACAGTCTAGCAGGACAGTCAGATTTTTTAAATGTTCTGCTGGCGGAACGCTCGTGCAGGACAGTGTAGCACGACAGTCAGATTTTTTTAATGTTCTGCTGGCAGAACGCTCTAACAGAACAGTCTAGCAGGACAGTCGGATTTCTTTTTAATGTTCTGCTGGCAGAACGCGCTAGACTGTTCTGTTAGAGCGTTCTGCCAGCAGAACATTAAAAAAATCCGACTGTCCTGCTAGACTGTTCTGTTAGAGCGTTCTGCCAGCAGAACATTAAAAAAATCGGACTGTCCTGCTAGACTGTCCTGCTGGAGCGTTCTGCCAGCAGAACATTAAAAAAATCCGACTGTCCTGCCAGACTGTCCTGCTAGAGCGTTCCGCCAGCAGAACATTAAACAAATCCGACTGTCCTGCTAGACTGTCCTGTTGGAGCGTTCCGCCAGCAGAACATTAAAGACATCCGACTGTCCTGCTAGACTGTCCTGTTAGAGCGTTCCGCCAGCAGAACATTAAAAAAATCCGATTGTCGTGCTAGACTGTCCTGCTGGAGTGCTCTGCCAGCAGAACATTCAAATCCGTGTCTATCTTAAATATTTCGTGTCTATCTTAACTGTTCTGCTGAATGTCCTGCGTTCTGCGCTCTGCCAACTTCACAGACCCGGCAGACGATGCCTCCAAAACTGACACCCCTGCCCATTATTTTTGTTCTTCCCATCAGATACATATAAGTAGAGCTGACTAATAGCTTAAATGCAACGTGACTCAAGCGATTATAGATAAGCCTTTCTAAGCCGGGAAGATCACAGGATCGCCAACACGACTAGAATACGGTGAAACACACCCTAATCGGGGGTGGATAAAGCAGCATAGGAAGGGCAACACTGTTTCAGTATCCTGTGGTTCTTGTTTTGCTACCAATACACTAACTAACCAATCATGAAACGCACATTCTTAATTGAATGGCAACTGACGATGACTTTGTCTATTCCATTGATAAAAATCGTCTTAACCCATTACAAAACAATAACGACATTTGACCAGTGTATTGCAGATGACTCTGAAAAACATTGTGGGAAAAGGGGATATTGCTCTTAAAGAGTAATTTCTCTTTTCCCCACGATGTTCTATGCAATTTGAGTTAAATCTTTCAATTTCGGACAGACGAGCATTTGGTGTTTGGTAAAGGGCTAGGAAAAACATGAAATGTCGCCCAAACTATCCTTTATAAAATGTCAAAGCGGATAAAATGGTTGTTTTGAGCTTAACTGTGATTGTAGCTTTGCAGGAATTGAGAAAAACAATACAATCGAGATTAAAGATTAAACGTTGTAAAATGTAACAAGACATGGTATCCGTTGTTAATCTCGTCTGAATTGCCCATACAGCATACTTCATTCAGTTTTCATCATACAGTTCTCATAGATGTACATATATTATATATTGAATCGTTCATACATCATCAAGATACGAGGCCGCAACAGCAAATCCATGGCAACTTTGAACATGAATGTTTGTCGGCCTCGTTTTCATTTGCCAGATCTCGTTGTATGATTTACACGATAAGAAAAACGCGGGACATGCCTTGACGTAAATGAGGCATGGTGGTTATGATCGGTTATTGACCTCGCGTAGAGGAGAGCTATATCCGGTATACAGCGCTTGTTTAGTGCATTCGATTGGCGCTATTCATAGCACATAAACCGGAAGTACTGGGGTCATTCGCGGGTAGCCCTTACTATTACTAGATATCAGCCATTTACATGTACACTCGGTTAATTTCCGTAGATGACGCCTAGGCAATGTTCTAGCCAATTGTACTTGTACATGTTAAAATGTTACTACTTCTGCCAATCATGATGTTATAAGAAAGGGTTTGGCGTCTGGTGGAGGTGATATGTTATACTCGTTTTGAAAAAGAAGCACTAGAAGCAGTCACAACAAATCATATTTATTCATGCACGATTATACAGAATAATGACGTTTTGTCATTTCAATAATTCGGCGATTGCATGCAGGCTTTAACATTTGTAGCAATAATGGATATAAATAACATAATATTCATGCATTTGTTCACTTAAAGAGGAGCATTCATGCTATTGTACCATTTATTTTAAAACCTTCACATCACATTACCTTAACCACCCTTTACCGAAATATAATATAATTATGAAATGCCAACATGCGGAAACTGTTACAACCGATTTCAAATATGGGCGATTGAGTAGTTGACTTATACGTTAACTTTTAGAATGCTGGGTATTTTCTACGGTACCTTAAATATCTGCTTGATTTCGATGAGGAAATATACTCATAGTAGCTAGTTTACTTGGCGGCTGGCTGGTGATCTAACCTGTTTTCATAAGCAAGTCGGTCCCAGCACTATAAGGGTTAATAGTTGATTCTTGACTATTGGTCAACACTATATATTATAGTATAATAGTATAAATTATAGGGTTGGGTATATTCTATAACATTCGACAATCTTGGAAATCGAATATCGCTACGAAACAACTTAGTTTATATGGGCTGGCTCAATATGACGGATGAAGACACCAATCGGACATGAACAGCTCGGAATAGCCTAGTCACCTAGAAGATCACCTCTCATAGTAATAAAAATCCAAATGGAAAGAACCAGTACGGAAGAAGAAACATTCTAAAGACACATACATTGTTGATAATTTGAACCTTTCTCAGTGCACAGTTCCATTTCTAAGCGTTCTGCGTCGTCCAAATACCAAAGGGTCACGCTTAGATGTTTCTTACAATTGTTTGTTTTATTCGTATACATATAACACAGGCTTAACTAATGAATACGGATGAGAACAGATAACGTATCTTTCGCACGTGGGTGCTATTCCTATTGCGAAAAAAAGCTTCTGTTTTCATGATGCTTGTTCCATTGTTGAATGTAACTTATGAGAACTTATTCATGATAAAATCTCGAAACAAAAATGATAGCTTGATCACTTTCTGGTCTATGACGGAAATGATTCCACCAAAACACTCAGGTCCTCTCTAAAGTTAATACAGTTACGCCTTATGATCATAATCTGTAACGATGGTTCTTTTTTATTACATTCCGTCCAAACGAAAAGATGAATGGGCTCGTAAATTGGCGAGGACAATGGCTAAGCTTTTGAGGCAGGGATACACCCCCAAATCTAATAAACTTATCTTTTATTTGTGAAATACAATTGATTTGGGGCATGCAATATAGGACATTGACATTTACGGGTTTCTTAGATTTGTTAGTTTTGGAGATTTAGCCCACCTTTCATATTTGTTATCGTTCTATGGAGGCGTCAGTTCACCTATCAATTGCCTTTGTCAGTCTTTTAAAAATACTACATATACTCATTGACTACTTCCTTGCACAGAATGAATTGTTTAAAAGTGGAATGCCACTTTTTCTTTGTCGTATTGACTTAGAATGAAGAACAGTTATCAAAGTCAGGTTTTCTATCTGGAGAGAGCTGTAAATGAGTAACTTTGCTTTGGGAATTTCCTATCGCGAAATCCAAAGGTTTGTACCGGTTATGCAGTTTGGTACCCACAAGGGAAAACAGGTACATGTACCATATCAACGATGAAAACCCCAGAATCAGGGACATCGCTTCATGGAACTCAATTCATCTCGAAGACGAACGTGTTAGTCAGCGATCTTGTATCATTGATACCTAATTATAAATACGTCCCTTAAATCATAATGACCATCGTCATTACTTCAATTACCATCGAGAGAACGGTTGACGTCTTGTCATTATCTGATACTGTTTATTCTGTATTTTTTGCTTCTTTTTTTAATGGCTTTCAATATCATCCATAAAACTTAATTGTCATTTTTCTTCCGAGATGATTTATAGAAATAAATTCAATGTTTTTCGCATTTGCAATTTCTGTCAGGAGAATGTTTTGTTAGCGCTTCATAAAAGTTTCGAGTGTTCACTTCATAGCCTGGGTTGAGTTTGTGTGATCAAACAGGACAACAGATGATACTCAGAAGGGCAAAAGATTTTTCTAAACATTAAACTCGCAAAAGGAAAATTACCAAGCAATTGACACCAAAGAAAACAAATGGCTCAAACAGTTACAAAGAAATGACTGTGTTTATCTTTATAAATATTGAACGCTGTCGATTCCAAGCGGGGACAATATTCTATATGAGGACATGAGACTGAGTTTACATGGTTTCCGCGATATTGCCGGATGTAGTAGAACAGTCTTAATAAAACAAACGATGAAGTGGTATTATTTACGCACTATCAAGCAATAGATATAACTATGAATCCAACCACAAGTCACACTTGTTCGATATCGCAAAGTTCACTAGATACAATAAGAAAATATCACTAAGGATTTTGTGGGTCCCCAGCAAACGGCATTTGAAACAGTTGTTGAAAAAAAAAGATTTCAACCACATGGGTCATTTACTCTGTTCTTCCACAGAAATCCCTTTATTAACCCTTTACCAAACGCCAAATGATCGATTGTCCCAAATTGAAAGAGTTTGCAGATGACATTTCAAAATGTGATAAAATTGGAAAATAACCTTCCGATAGGGCAGAAAACATTGTGGGAAAAAGAAATTGCTCGTTAGGAGCAATATCTCCTTTCCCCACAATGTTTTCCAGAGTCGTCTGCAACAAACTGGTTAAATATCGTTATTGTTTGGTAATGGGTTAAAATCATTTATTGTGCTATTTCTGTTTTGAGTTCCCTTCAGTAAGGCTCGATTTATGAAACCAGTCAGTCGGCAATGCGTCATACAAAAGACTGAACAAGAAGCCAGGTTCACAACGGTCATTGTGAATTATACTTCCATTCGATGACCCAATTTCAAGTAGTACGTAATGTCATCGATCAATATTTCTGGAATGATGAATGGTAATAAAATACATAATTTCCGCTTACATCACACGTGTTGCAACCGCCTATACAATTGGTTGGCGGAATTGCTATAACGCTTAACTAGGAATTTATTGGTCTTTGACACACATATTTTGGACTTTTTCATCGAATGGTCAAATGGGCCTGTCAGCATTATAAATTAGATGAAAGAAAAGTTCCCCGAGTCACATACCTTTATCAAATGGAAGGATTTCTCGCCGGTTAAAGGCTCTTTTCTAACAAAAACAAAGAAACACATTATATGATGATTTAAAAAAGGACAGATGAATACGATGAGAAAAGAGCCTATCAGCAGATTGACACGGGATAGTATCAAAGTCAAAATACACTATTTTTGCAATGAATTTGGTTTCGGTGATTTTGCCTGAAAGTGTCTTTAAGATTGATTCAGATAAAACTATCTTTAATGGCAATGTCGTCGTCTAATTTTCCATTTTCCCCCAGATAGCTATTTCTTCATTACAACGTTTAAATGATTTGGAAGATCATATAACGAGCATGGAGTCCTGACTAGTTTAAATATCCCTAGTACGTGGTATACGCATGGACAAGGACCAAAGGCTACCATAGAATGGCAATTTCACCAACAAAAACATCTATGTATTAGACATGTTTACAGTTTTATTCCTGGGCTTCCCTTTATACGATTTCCAACCGTGATAAATACCATTTCGCCAAAGTAAGTAATAAAACTATTCATCAATGGCGTTTACAGTGTATTAAATGCTCGATTACCAATGATATAATATATTATATACAATATTATTCCTGGGTTTCCTCTATCAAATTTCCGACTATGACGAAGACCTTTTGCTAAAGTTAAATATATTGCTATCTATCAACTATGAGAACAATGTACTAAATGTTAAATTAGCAATGTCATATGTTAAAACGACCATGGTAAGACTAGCAAATGGCGAAATACAAGTCTAGATTATCATAACTAACTGCATTTTGCCTCACGAATGTAGACTGAAGAGGGAAACTACGGTACTTATTTCCCAGAAACACTGAATCTACAAGACGTTTACCCTACTGTAGAGATCATCCTAACTTATGACAGAATGAGGCCGTCGTTTGTCATAATCTACGCATGTCGACTGTCGATATCTACACTTTACTGTAATCATGAAATCCCAAATAAGGTAATGGTATAGGCGTATCCTAAACCGGAAGCGGAAATTGGGTGTAAGTTCAAGACTCGTAAAAGATGGCGCTGTCATGCAGGTCATTGACACAGATCGCTGAAACAGACGCTCTAACTTTTTTAGCCCATTACCAAACGAAAACGACATTTAATCAGTTTGTTGTAGACGACTCTTGAATACATTGTGGGAAAAGGAGAAATTGCTCTTAACGAGCATTTCCTGCCCTTTTAGAATATTAATTTTTCAATTTCATCGGATTTTGAAATGTCGTCTGTAAGCTCTTTCAATATCGGATAGTCGAGAACATGGCTCTTCGTAAAGAGTTAAGCAAGCGCCTAGCCGCAATTAACTCTTTTTTGCGGCATACCCTTACCTATTGGCGCTTTTGAAAAGCAAAGAAACGATGGAATGGGAAAACACAATTTAAAGAAATCACAACTTGAATATGGTAAAACGTCTTTGCCATGCTTGTCACATACGCTCGCGTTTGGGAACATTCATATACAAACACACAAACACTACGAAAACAATAAGCATATTTTTCCGACTTCCTGAGCAATAACTTCGGACAAGCTTGCGTACTGTTGAAGGGTCACCGCGGAACAATTTTATGACCGTCCTAGTAATAAACAGTCGGAAAGCCCGGGGGCAGTCCTAATTCCGACTCATTTCTAGTCAACCTTGATCGGCGAGGGTGTATTACGAGAACAAATGTGACGATAAACAATCTCTCGAACCAGATTTGTCATAGAGATCACTATTCTGTTTTTGTTGGACCTACTTTTGTCATGTCTTCGATTTCTTTTGTTTTGTGGTTTTGCTGTCATAATCATTTGGCATGCCCATAAATGTACGTTGTGCCAATCTAACGAGCTATGTGCACTAAAATATCAAGTCTGCCCAGAGTGACGGCCTGTTTTTGTGGGCAGTTATCAACACTTTCAACTATTTAAGTAATCCTGGTAACAGCCATCTAAATTCCATTCCAGGAAGCCTTTTTCTGTAATTGTCCTTTGACATGTGTATGACTTTCAATACCAAATACAGATAGCTTTCAATTCCACAAAAATAATATCTGAGTTGCCATTTTGTCGTTATACCGAACCGACCATCTTAAACTGTATAAATTAAATCGTCAGGGACAACGATCTTAACAAAAAAGCTCAGTGCCCTTATTTCCATATAACATCACAGAAATTGCCTTTTGTATGAAACAAGGACCACGAATGACCATGTGGTGAGAATATTGGACGTTGACCCATTGCCAAACAATAACTTCATCTGACCAGTTTTTTCAGACGACTCTGGAAAACATTGTGGGAAAAGGAGATATTGCGCCTAACGAGCAATATCTCTTTTTCCCACAATGTTTTCTTTCCTTTCAGAAGTTTATTTTTTAATTTCATCGCATAATGAAATGAGGTCTGCAAACCTTTTTAATTCGGGACAGCTAAAATTTGGCGTTGGTAAAGGGACAAGCAAACAGTCCCTCATTCTATTGGTAAAAAACCCTGTCTTGATACTTTAAAATTTCCATAAACGTGACAGTGTATCGATGGTAACACACAGCTTGGCCAGACATATCATAGCGTGGTTTCCTCGTTATACTATGGGTAGAGGCGGAACATTGCAACATTGCCCTACTGCTGTTGAAGGACCTTAAAAAAAACCCAAAAAAAACAACAGGCTTTTGTTGCTTGACACCATTTCTATTTTCATTTCACAGATTGACACGTAATTCAGATAGAGAGGCACGGGTCTTTTCTGTCCTGCTGAAAATTGGTTTCATCCGCGAATCAATGGCTGCCACAGGCCTTTAGATTAGTTTTAGGTCAACAATATGTAAGCAACGCCGCGTCAGTGGTAAATGTACACGTATTGTGTCTCACGAAAAATTGTATTGGACATGCCTTTACACTTAACTACTCTCGATTCTGCTTCCTGGACACATAACCAGTACTCACGCCGAATACTCGAGTATTGGTCATGTATCTAGGAAGCAGAATCGAGAGTGATTAATCTAAGTTGTAAAAACTTGTTTCACAATCGATGTACAACAATTTAGTTTAAATGGTAAGATAAGTTGTTAAATGAAGGATATAGTAGATTTCAATATTTATTCGTACCTCTTTATTCAGGTGTGAATGGTCAGTTTTACCTGTCTATCCTTTAGTAGTTTGATTAACTTCATGCAATTCGAATTAAGGATGGATCAACAAAATTGTGATTACACACCCCACATGGGATGTATGCTTTCGCTCATAAAATTAATATTCCCTAACTTAGTTGTTTGCATCTATAGGATTAAAGTAAAACAGTGAATAAATGACTAAATGATAATATGTCTTTGTAATCAATTTTTTAGAATGAATTTTAATCAATATGAAATAAAACATTATGCCATAAATCTTAAATTCTTATAATCACGAAAAGACGGACAGCCATTTATAAATTTGGAAAAATACCTTACCTAAATACTTACAAGCAATATACTATTACAAACGCTGCAAATAGAATACTTATTATCAGTTCCTTATTTGGTAGCAGGAAAATTTCAACGTTCGTGATGTAATACATATATGTCACAACGAATCAGATCAGGCTATTGTGTTACCGAATGTGAGCTAGTATCCCTGTAAATATTCCGACTCGTTTTGGACGTATGGTCGCTAAGGAATGTCGAGGAGGTGTCCGGAAATGTTGAGGAATCTTATTGGGCTATTACATGTTTCGAAAATGTTTCAGGAAAATTCCAAGCATATTATTTGATAAACTCTTAGGTCCAACTGTCGGATTTTCCCTCGGGGTATGCGTGTCCTAGATCAAGGCTGGTAGTTTTGTTATCGAATTTCCCATGCTGCGTGTATTATTCAAATTTCTCGGCTGTATATCCGGCCGATAGCCTATCACAAGTGATTAGTATTTAAATAACCCCATTATGGCTTATAAGGCCAATGCTTGGCATTAAGTATAAGACCGATACTTGGTAATAAGAATAAGACCCTTGCTTGGCAATAAGTATAAGGCCAATACTTAGCAATAATAAAGCCAATGACTGACAATTAGTATAAGACCAATGATTGGCAATAAGTATAAGGCCAGTGCTTGGCAATAAGTATAAGGCCAATGCTTGGCAATAAGTATAAGGCAAATGCTTGGCAATAAGTTTAAGACAAATGCTTGGCGATAAGTATAAGGCAAATGCTTGACAATAAGTATAAGGCCAATGCTTGGCGATAAGTATAAGGCAAATGCTTGGCAATAAGTATAAGGCAAATGCTTGGCGATAAGTATAAGGCCAATGCCTGGCAATAAGTATAAGGCAAATGCTTGGCAATAAGTATAAGGCAAATGCTTGGCGATAAGTATAAGGCCAATGCTTGGCAATAAGTATAAGGCAAATGCTTGGCAATAAGTATAAGGCAAATGCTTGACAATAAGTATAAGGCCAATGCTTGGCAATAAGTATAAGGTCAATGCTTGACAATAAGTATAAGGCCAATGCTTGGCAATAAGTATAAGGCCAATGACTGACAATTAGTATAATGCCAATGACTGACAATTAGTATAAGGCCAATGCTTGGCAATAAGTATAAGGCCAATGACTGACAATTAGTATAAGGCCAATGACTGGCAATAAGTATAAGGCCAATGCTTGGCAATAAGTATAAGGCCAATGACTGGCAATAAGTATAAGGCCAATGCTTGACAATAAGTATAAGGCCAATGCTTGGCAATAAGTATAAGGTCAATGCTTGACAATAAGTATAAGGCCAATGACTGGCAATAAGTATAAGGCCAATGCTTGGCAATAAGTATAAGGCCAATGACTGACAATTAGTATAAGGCCAATGACTGGCAATAAGTATAAGGCCAATGCTTGGCAATAAGTATAAGGCCAATGACTGGCAATAAGTATAAGGCCAATGCTTGACAATAAGTATAAGACCAATGCTTGGCAATAAGTTTAAGGCCTATGCTTGGCAATAAGTATAAGGCCAATGACTGGCAATAAGTATAAGGCCAATGACTGGCAATAAGTATAAGGCCAATACTTAGCAATACTTAGGCCAATGACTGGCAACAAATATAAGGCCAATGCTTGGCAATAAGTATAAGACCAATGCTTGGCAATAAGTATAAGGCCAATGACTGGCAATAAGTATAAGGCCAATGACTGGCAATAAGTATAAGGCCAATACTTGGCAATAAGTATAAGGCCAATGACTGGCAATAAGTATAAGGCCATTGCTTGGTAATAAGTAAAAGGTCAATTCTTGGCAACAAGTATAATGCCAATACTTGGCAACAAGTATAAGGCCAATACTTGGCAACAAGTATAAGACCAATGCTTGGCAACAAGTATAAGGCCAATACTTGGCAACAAGTATAAGGCCAATACTTGGCAACAAGTATAAGACCAATGCTTGGCAACAAGTATGAGGCCAATGCTTGGCAATAAGGCGTTCGATTATAGAACCTGGCTAAGTGGTCGAGGCGTATGCGATTATTTTGCAGACGGTAGTGGTTACGCAATGGAAATGCTCTTGAAATTGGCTTCAAGTGTACCAGTTGCATAATTAGCTGACAATTCTAAGCATACTTGACGTATTATCTAATACTGAATTCTGTTTTACGTTTTTTATTAATAAGGGTATATATGATATGTATTTTTATACCCATCCCCATAGCACTCTTCAATCGTTCAAGCTATGTTCTAGTACAAAAGAATGGTCTATTGTGTGGTGGCTTGACCACTACTACACCAATGGATATGAATTGTGTCTCTTATACACTATACGAGATAGAATATGCTTAAAATGTGTCCCTGACTTACAAGTAAGCTCTTCCGGCACATTGGTTTATTGGTGTTTGAAACACAGAGCATATTGGAGCTTATTTTGACGACATCATTTAAGTGCCATATACTTGGACAACGGTATCTAGATGTCTTAAAAGCTGAGCATAATGCGGCATGATTCGACGTTAGCATTCGGGTAATGTCGTTCATGCATTTCTAATTGCTGCCATAAACTTGAACATCGTCCCCTTGATATCCAAATAATGCCAACCACATCATGTACTACTTTAGAAAATGCCTTTTTGGTAATTAGATACGTAACGTAATGTTCACGCGATTCAACAATCGTGTCATATACATGTACATCGTCCCCCGGATGTTTGAATAGCTTGGCATAAGGAGGTTTGTTTATACGAAGCAGTTTAAGAAGCTGTCGTCGTAATGTAGTCTATGCGTATCTGTGACCTCAATATTGTGTCTCTTACCTACAAGCGTAAAAACGTATCTATACAAGAACATTGTCCTCTAGACGTTTATATAACTGAGCATATGGGAGGATTTGTTAGGACAATGCCATTTACAATCTATCGACGTGATTCAGTCCAGGAGTTCTTGTGGTGTTTACCTTGTGCGTACCTATACAGGGTCATTGTCCTTTTGTTATTTATATAGCTGAGCATATAGGGGCTTATTAGGACAATGCCATTTGGAAAAAAGATCCAGGCAACGCAGTCTAACAGTTTTCGCGACATTGATCTTGTTATGAACTAAATATGAGTTGCAGAGTACATGTCGAAAAGGCTCGAAATTGTTTTTTATTTGTTTTAATGGGGTTTTGAATTGTGTTACTCGTAATAGGACAATTCTTTTTCACTGAGATGCATGGTTCATGATCATTTGAGGAAAGTCCGTTGTTTAATTACCATTACAGAAGGCCAAGTTACAAATAACTTGTCTTTAAGCTTTCACTTTAAACTTGTAAACAAGACAGTTGTTTAGATATTGAAAGGCGTGCTTAATCACGAAATGCCTACATCTAAAGAAAACTGAACATGCGGACTAGCCAAGTAGTTGAACAGCAAATAAAACAAAAGCAATAGAGAACTATACTATCTTACTTTATGGTTACATCTTTGAGTCATCGGCTTTTTACCGCTTTCGAATGAACGACATTGAAGATACAGCTTCGATGTTAAAGCACGCATCTCTTCTATTGTAAGTAAGTGAAATAAGCATTTAACCTTTTACAAAACGCCACATTCTCGACTATCACATATTGAAAGATTTTGCCGACGATATTTCAAAATGTGATTAAATTGGACAGTAACCTTCTGATAGAGTAGACAACATTGTTGGAAAATGAGAAATTACTCGTTTCGAGTAATTTCTCCTTTTCCCAGAGTGTTTTCCAGAGACGTCTGCGACAAAGTGGCCAAATGCCGTTATTGTTTGGTAATGGGTTAAAGGCATTACAGCGACGACATTACAATTCACTGCACGCATGTCATTAACACGCTGCCTGCCTCATGGTCCATCTCGTCAGCTGCCACAAACAAGTGCCTTTTCAGCATGAGATGTCTACCATTCTATTCTAGAAAACGTTTGAAGTTTGCCTCGTATGTCTTTTATTTCTAGTTTGTGAATAATGTATTTTATGAAATCTTATCCCAATGAACGTTGGTTATGATTGTCAGATTGCATCTCAGGGATAAGTTTGTCAAATTTCGCTACTTGGCCGATGGCAAGTTAGCCACGTCATGCCTTTCGTTATTCACATGTTGACAGTTAGTAGTCTTTTTTTTTAGAGAAAGCACCATTTAACCGACGGGAATGCAACGGCTGTCTTTAAGTTTTTTCTCTTTAGATCGATTGCCAAACAAGTTGTAATAACTTATATCACTTTCTGTTGAATTTTCTCGGGATACATAACCAGTTCTCACGCCGAAAGGGGATGATTTATAAAAGGTTTCTTTGTGAATTTCTGCAACTCACGGGAGCATGAGCTAAACAACTTGTGGGCTTGAGTCAAAGCCTTCGCCCCATCAAAAAAGTATCACTTTCGTTCAAGGGGCCAGACAAACTACATTATATGCTCAAAACCCAGACCAACACAACACTATGACTCTGTAATCAAAAACCACCACCATCTTTTTCATTTTAAAGCGGTCTGAAAAGAGAATACTCTTATTTTTGATGATCATAAATTAATAAGGTTTAAGTTATGCTGCCATGTTCGAATGTCGTCTAGGAGGAGGACTTAAATGTACAAAAACGTACATATTTTTGCTTAAACGCAGTCAACCATTGATATTTTACTTAAGGACATGTTCTACAGTTTTATAACAAAATAATCCTTTCATAGAATTTTCTGAATTTTTGATATGTTATTTAAAATTTTATTGTGAATGCAAAAATGAAAACAACAGTGCAGGTCGACGAGTTAGTTTTTTTTGTAAAATGAGAGTTTCCATGGTAACCGTTTGGGGCAAAAATGTCCAAATTGACCATACCATCTTCAAAGGTAATAAAAAAAATCTGGAAGGTTTTTAAGCACAAAAACATGAATTCATACATAGTACTTTATTGTTCAATGTTGTTTTGAATTGTTACAATCTGAAAATCAAAACAATGAAAATTGGTATGTATATTACAAAGAAATGAAGATATTTAGAAATTCCTTTCATAGAATTTTCTTATTTTTCAGTATGTTAAGTAAAATTCAATCTTGAAATACAAAATGCAAACAAAAGTATATGTTGAAGAGTTAGTTTTTCTGTAAAATGACAGTTTCCATGATAACCGTATTTGAAAAAACATTTATAAAAACGACAAAAATAACTTTAAACTTGAAAGCTAGAAGCTGGGGGCTTACTATGCTTGAGAAATATATAATAATGTTAATAACCTATTATAATTTTATGGATATATGATTATTCTTTGGAAAAAATTGCAAACAGTAAATTTCGTCCGAATACAAATGTTTATCCGACTTCTATGCAAGTACCTCTTCGGTAACAGATGTATTTATTCCCTGGGATGCGCATATAAAGTGCGCAGTAAAAACTACCGAGAACGTCCTTAAGTACCATGCTTTACATTCAATGTTTGTATTGATCCTCTGCTACATGTACTGTACTCGGAATTACACTAGTGTTGTAGATTACCAGCCCTATGAATAAGAGTTGACTTGTCAGACTGGGTCGGGTTAAAGTCCAAAAGGCTTTCCTTCGATATTACCATGAAAAGGTCTACACCCATGACTGGTCATAAAATAGATACAAAGATATCTTATATTTGACAACCACATGTGCGTAACTTTTACAACACAAACCATATATGTAAACATACAATCTGTACTGGTCAATTATCAGAGTCTTTAAATGATTACTTGTGGATTAACTACAACAATTATTCAAGTCAGAATATGCATGCGTGACAGATTGTATTGTATTAAGGCATTTTTGAATTATATTTTGATATATGCACAAATATTAGCAAGGTTCGTCATTTGTAATAAAACTCATATTGTTTTCTTATAAGAATAATTGGGAAATGTAAGCAAGGGGTTTTAATACAAGCTGTATGAAAATGTGCAATGGCAATATGATAAAAGTGAAGGATTGCTAAAGCCGGCATGAAATATGAATCGTCCAACCAAACTAGACTCACACCGTGTAGACTGAACTGTCTTGGCCGAATAAAGCGTTATGTCGGGGGTAATTGGTCAAACACTCAGTCTTCACGGAAAGCAGTCAAATCAAACAAGGCATGGCGGTATAACATGACGAACGTTTACTTATATCGAGACATTGTGAATGACAGGGACATGGTGGTAGTGTGAATGAAGCATGAACAACCCATCTTGTTATTAACTCTCTTCCACGCAAATACACGCGTCATGGGATCACGTGTCGGATTGAACGTGGCTCTGAACGATTGACTGACAATCGGAACTACTTGGGTATTTCCGTGAGCCGGAATTACACCTCGAATATAAGTGTAGGGTACACTTTTTCGGGCCCCCGGCATATAACACATTTCCACAGGGTCCACATTATGTAGTTCAATGTATATGGAAGTGTTGGACATCCTTTTTAATCATTTTGTATCGGTAACTCATAAGAAATGGAGAAATGATAATTTGTGACTGATAAAGTTGTGTCCTTAATCAAATTAAACGACCTTTTTAGATTTCACATTTAAGATATATTTTTTGAAAACGAAAGAAAAGTGACGTCATACGCGCTGGAAATTTATGGCGGCATTCATATTTTTCAGAGGCGTTTTCATTGAATAAACCTGATGTGTTCAGATTCATTGACTGAATGACAGAAAGTGTCCTCGAGGACGTGAGAAAGCGTCCGGTTGACCGTCATAAAACTTGGTCTTTATTGCTTGGAAACTAGCCCTTGAAGTATTGAAAATCTTATTCTAAAGTATTTCCCTGGAGTTTAAACACGCCCATGGTACCTTTTCACTAAACGAATTAAGGAAAATATTTGCGCAAGTCAAAACTTATAAAAATGAAAAGTATCTTAAATAAAACTACAATATTACAATTTAACACGTCACTGGAAGCGTCTCGGAGAGACGATTCCAATGATGTGTAACCTTTCAATATTGCTTAGTCCAATATTAGAATAAGAGGGACATTTTTGTGAACTTTCGCACATTTTAAGCATAAAATGTGTCTTGTACAGACAAATATAGCACTCGACGAAAGTTATCATGACAAACAGCGTCTGCTTCTTCATATTGAGTGTCATGGCAAATTAGTTCTAGGTGAGTCCAAAGACATTGATGTAATTCTGAAACTGTTTGCACGCAAGAGTATAACAAATACGTGGCTAAAAGTGATAAGACGTTTGAAGAGCGGTTTGCTGAGCATTATACCACAATTGCCAAAATAAAATACTTACTCTACAAGTTATTGGTTCAATCCGGATAGGTTTGTATTAACTGGCTGCGGTTCGATCTTAAATCGAAAAAGGTCTTTTGTCGACGTTTTCGTACTTATAGGTCGGTTGGTTTCATATTTTCAAGCACAGACAGTTTGGGCCATACGATATTGATCTTTACTAATGGAAGCATCGAATACATTTTGAGTAAAAACGCCAGAACATAATTATGCATCAAGCTGTTGACATGGATTTAAATGCAATGTAATTACAGTTCAAACCATCGTTCACTTGCGTCTGAGCAAATTAGTCTTGTAACATGTTGCAACAATACAATAATACGATGCATAGATGTTGAGGTTTACATGGGAGATTTCTGATTAAAAGCTAGCACTGAACGTTTTTAAAAAAGGCCTGTATATCATTTAATGTGTCCAACATATCATATTTCTAAATTTCCATGCGTTTTTGTTATGCAAGTATGTGTTTTCTGTTGGATTCTTGTTTTACAATACCTATAACCCTAGAACGCTAACACTCAAGTAGCCAGATATAGCATCAATTAATAGTTTATCGTTGTCATCCTTTTTCCTGTGAAAAAGAACAGAACGTCGAAATTATCGGAATGATACATCGAAATTTTCGAAATGTCTATGTTTTTGCTGCAATAAGAATATATCTGTAAACATAGGTCATACTGACGATGTAAGCAACCATCAAAATCAATTGGACATAGATCTATACGATTTTTTTAAGTTTCGTTAGGAGTTTTCCTCTTAAGAATTGTGTCAAATGTATGACCTTCCTTTTTTTTTTCTTTTTTTTTTGATAATTCCGAGATTTGTTTATAACACTTTGAATGCGTGGTAACTTTCTAAAAATAATATTCTCGTGTCGTCTGCTTTCCGAGGAAAGATACTCAGATAAGTAAACAGGTTAGATGGCAGACCAGCCGCCAATTTGCTTGGCGGCTGGCCTAAATCCAACCTGTTTGCATAAGTATAGAGTCAGTTCCAGCAGTGTAAGTAATGGTTAAAGAATATTTATAAGCAGTGCACTTATTGAAAACAGTCTGGATCTAAATAACGGAGCTCTGTCTATATGTGGGATTCTGGTGACCTTCAAAACATTTGGCACACGAAAAAATAATCAACCCCATGGAACAAATAAACTCATTAATGTAACAAGTCAATTAATACGGCCGCATGCTGTGGGTGGGAATGTCAAATCACGACAAATCACCGAGATCAATAAACGATAGAATGTACCCAACTGTCGTCTTTTCAAACGCTCACAAAGGGTATCAAAAGTAGAACCGCGCTACACCAATCTCGCTTTTCAGTGTATACATCCGCAGTTGGGTGCACTACTTGGCGGTTTAATTACCCCTTTCCGGATTGCCATGTCGGCTAATTGAATGTAAACAGTGCGCTGCTAGCGGTAAACAGTGGGGGAATGCTTGTTTATCAATAGACATGTCTTCTGTTAATGGAACCACGTCTATCCAACAATTTGTGGCGTGTACATTAGAATTAGAAGCATTCCCAGATGAAAACTATGTATTTATGAAAAAAAAAGTTGTTTTTATCAATTTAATGAAATTAATAATTATTGAATAGAAAGAGGAAACTTTTCTGTGTAAGAAATAAGTCATAATGAGCGATTTCCGACACATTAACTTCTCTCTTGATATTACCCTAAATGTTCTTTACGTGATATGTAGAACATGTAGAAGAGGTAAGCAATTCATTGACAACACATCATGCGTGTATATCAATACAAACGGGGACCAAACGTCAGAATAACGTCGGTCGTTATCTTTACTTATCATGTGTTTTGATGAACATGGCCTGATATGCATGATGTCGAAAGAAATACCCTTAAGTAGTCCACTGTGCTATTCAATATCATTGAGATATTATATCATCATTGAGAAACGAATAGTTACAATGCCTAGATAATATTCATAAACACGATTAATTAACTCAGGGTTCAGATTTGTGACTCATGTATTCCCAATGAACAATGAGTCAGCTTTTTTTTATGTTCACAGATTGTTATAATACCATAGCATTATGCAGTTTCTGTCGGAGAAATAATAATCATTAGCGTTTATGTGTCTGATATCAAATATCGAATAGAAAACACACTACAATGGACTGTTTGGATAAACTCTGGTTGTGTCGGCGGTACTCTGTAATCAAAGACGTTCGAAAAACAAAGCAATAATATGCCACCTTCGTGAGACAATCTTTCCGGGAAAGTATCTAATTACGAAACTTAACTCTTTTCCAAACGTCGAACTTTCGACTGTCCAAAATTAAAACAGTGTGCAGACGACATTTCAAAATGTGATGAAATTGAAAACCAATCTTCTGATAGGGTACAAAGACATTGTGGGAAAAGGAGAAATTGCTCGTTAAGAGCAGTTTCTCATTTTCCCACTATGGTTTCACGAGTCGTCCGCAACAAACTCGTCAAATGTCGACATTGGTTGGTAAAGTGTTAATGGATTAATTTTTCGCCCGTCCCGAAAATAAGGAATAATCATTAAAAGCATTTGTTATAGTTACAGTTTTTCTTTAACTCTTTCTTTAGTTAATCTTTGTTTGATATGAGCAAATTGACCTATGTCACAATTATTCAAATATGTTTCATCAAAAAAGGTATAAAAGTTTCCTCTTTATAGAAAAACTGTTTAAGTTTTTACTAATATTTCTTTCCCTGAATGATTGAGGCTGCGTTTGGTACGACATGGCTGTTCACCATCTGAATCAGGATATTAGTGAAGGCCAGTTGTCCAATGGTAGGGCCTCGGCCTCTGGACTCGAGGGTTGTGGGTTCGAATTCCGTGGATAGCGAGATTCTCATTACGAACTTTGATTAGTCCACATTCGGCGCGAGAACTGGTTGTGTAAATAGCAATCGAGATTGATTATTCTAAGAAATTGTTTCTCAATAAATATAAAGGAGATATTTCAAACTATAAATACGTTGAATAAGCCCGCGTTATTCTGGTCAGACCTTCATGTACTCTACGCACAGTTCAGGGAGAAATCTTGTCCCAAAAGAAGAAATTTGCTGAATATCACTGCTGTTTGTCATAAAGTTGCTACATAAAAAGATTTGTTATAACTACCGCACACTAAATCGACGATGGTATGGTGTTTTCGTATTAGATAGACGGTATAATTATGTAACGCCGCTCTAAGCAAAGTGCATTACGTCTCAGATATAAAACGGCATAAAACCGGCATCCAAACTATGGGGAAAGCAATAAAAATATTTCAGCCCACACGAAACACTTCTCTGCAACGAGTCGCTCATTTCACATGTTTTACAATAAGCTTATTTGCTTCTACCGTTCTCTTTCCTAATAAACGCCTTTCTACTGGGATGATATGTCTGGAAATTTATAACTGCCAATGAGAAACAAAGATTGTATTTGATATTAGATAGTATTTAATTTCCTACATCATATGAACTGAAAACAAATCGAAATGTGTGTCAATCAAGTTTCAAAAGTCTAATATGTACGCCTTTTATAAATGATGTAAAAACGATTCATGGTATTGCAAGAACATGCAAAAGCAAGCATGGACAGATGTCTGTCAACTGGAACGAAAGACTGGAACGAAAGAAGAAAAAGAAAAGATCATATTGAAAAGAAAAGAAATCTGCAACTTGGCAGGACAATACGTTTTGATTGACGTTATACATCTTCTACACCAATCCTTAAAATGCTGGGTAATTTTCTAAAAAAAGGTTTTTGTGTCATCTCCTTTCCAAAACCTTAGATATCTGCTTAATTTTGATTAGGAAAGATACTCAGAGTAGCAAACAGGTAAGATCACAGGCCAGCCGCCAATTACTTGGACCTGGATATAACCTATTTGCATGTGCATGAAGTCAATTCCAGCACTATAAGGGTTAAAATTAAGGATTCGTTAATCAATATAAATTGCTCTGTTGAAGTGTTTCATCGTTGCAATAAAGGAACCACTTTATTATAGAAAATTGTCGTTTGATTGATTAAACCTATTCTTATCAACGACATTGATTTTAAATTTACGAAACGTCTTTCATCTGTGTGCACCCTACTGTGATTTTTTCACCTAAGACAAACTCATTCCGCAACACTGTTTGTTGAAATAAATGTCTTTCCTTTTAGTGCTTTTTGGAAACACGCCCACATTAAATTTTATATGTCATGCAACAAACGTTGAAAGACGATTTAACTAAATGCATCCTGTTTTGCAAAATAATATTATAACAATTCATCATGATTCATTTTCAAAATGAGTGTCCTTACAGTAATCGCTTTTAATCATCCTACACATTTGACAAGGGTATTTGTTCTTTTTTTCAACTATTCATTCTTATAAACTATTGAGTTTATTGTTGCATGCTACTTAAATAGATTTCGATCTGAGCTGTCCTTTAAAAGAGTTTACATTCATTAAACCCTCCCACACTATGAAAGCTCGTCGATATAAAAAAAGAATCATGCGCAACTAGTTCGAACAATCGATGTTGTCATTTAAAATGTAATCCCACTATAGAAAAGTGATGTTTTGATACTGTCGAAGAAACAATACAACCATTTCCTTTCAAATGCCACTGGGAGTAGAAGAATATACAGATCTTAGTACACAACACCGAAGGGGCTTGGTTCGTTACATAAACTTAAGCCACGTAAAGACATCCAATTAAAATCGAAACAACCAAACAAATCTTCTAAACAGAAAGTTACAAAAAAGAAAAAAAAATCTTTATCCCATCAAATTGTAAATATTTCTAATGTTTTTGCAGCTCTGCAAAGTCACGACTGGTGATCGTTCTAACGCCCCATCGTGGTGCTGACGACGAAATCGGTTGCACAACTTCTGGTTTAAATATAGTGTTTTCAAGGTAGGCTTCTGCATTTTCAGACAAGTAATCACAAGTTTGAAAACATGATTCAATCTAATTGAATTTAATCGCCTGTATGTAAAGTTTCAGTTTTGAACTCGTGGAATTGGCTGAGATTTCGTTTTTTGAAGCACGTACCTTTAGAATCTTTGGTAATATTGGTAAGAATAAATAACTGCAAGAAGAAAAAGTCGTTATGAGTTCGATTAATCTTCTAAAGGCAAGTGCGTTATCTAAAAAAGAAAGAATAATACACCCACCTCTTCAGTGTGCAGGACTCGCCTTTCCATTCCATAAACTTAAAGAAGTATGTTTTCTATCACTTTGTACGGAGATTGGGGGGTAATGAATCAGTTTTACTATTTAAAATTACGACGAACCATACTGTCCAAATGCACTTCATTGTTTAAAATCATCCGATCTGCTATTACAAACAAAAAGCGATATTCATGCGAAAACCAATCTGGTAGGGAAGCGGATTGTTGCCCCAGCTTGAGCTTGACTGTAGAGAATGAAGTATATCTATATTAAAAGTGTTGTTACCACACATATGTATAACATATCCCATACGAAATGTGTGTAAACTATGTACGTGTACATGTATGTTACACATGATACATATATGCTCAGGAAACTTTGCACTTATCTAAAACATGGTGTTACGTATATGTTCGATACCAAATGTTGACATTCTTGCACATATGTAACAAATTTGTTGATGTAGTATGCTCGTAATTATGTAACACATTGTGCAGTGGCAGTTAACTTGTTCTGTAATCAGAAAGATATGGAATAATTATCATTTCATAGAATATCGCTAAAACAACTGCAACTAGATATTCAAACAGAACAGGAGAGTCAGGAACTACATCGGCTATATATTAAATAAGGCAACACTCTGGTTAAACCATAGACTGCTGAGTAATTCTCTTAAATAGATTATTGTGTCTTCTGCTATTAAAAACGTTAAATATCTGCTTATTTTCAATGAGGTAATATACTCATAGTAGCAAACAGGTTAGACCAATTTACTTGGCGACTGGCCTGGATATAACCTGTTTGCACAAGCATGAGGTAGGTTCCAACACTATTAGGCTTGACCCTTTGAAAAACTTTTCGACTGTCCCAAATTGAAAGAGTTTGTAGACGGCATTTCAAAATGTGATTAAATTAAAAAGAATCTCGTTAAGAGCAATTTCTCCTTTTCCCACAATGTTTTACAGAGCTGTCTGCTCAAAACTGGTAAAATGTCGTTATTGTTTGGTAATGGGATAAGAAAGGTTATATCCACGTCAAATACTTCGTACGGGGCTGTGCCGTCAAGCCTACAAGTGAACCTTGAAATTGGCAACTAATACGCTAGCCTTGTGTCGGCCCCGATGTACTTTGTCGGTCCGCGCAAAAAGTAGTGCAGTGCATACTTAAAAGTAGACATCCATTTCACTTTTAGATTTTCACTTTTAGATCGCGAGATCACTGAAAACTATATGCGATTTCATGGAGATCCAGTCGTGTTATATTAAGTTATTTCCTAAACACCAACAGTGTCAGAAATGGATTAAGAGCTAAAATGATTGCATGCACACTTGCATTGATTGAATTTGATCCTTATAGCGCTGGAATCGCCGTTATGCTTATGCTTACGCAAAAGTAAATTGGCGGCTGGTGTGTGATTTTACCTGATTTAAACTCTACGTATCTTTCCACTGCAAAATTGAGCAGATATTTAATGTTTTGGAGAGCAAACGACACAAAAATATTTTTCTTTTCATAAAAATAAGATACCTAGCGTTCGAAGGGTTAACTATGTGTTCGTGCATTAAGATGTAAGGACATTGACATCCTGTTACATTTTGTTTCATTGCATGTGTGGCCTTAATTTGTGAGCAAGCACATTTGAAGGAACTGTAAGAAGACGTAAGTGACTACGACAAAATATACTGCTCATAGTAAGGCATTTATCCCTTTTTAGAATGATTTCTGCCACATGTTATAGAGAAAACATAATTGTTTGTGGTTTCTTTTGCCGCCCACTGGTGCTTTTGATTTGAACCAGTCATAAATCACAACATGGGGAGAAAAGCTTTAAAAAGAAGATTAAGTCTTTGTAGGATAAATGGGACGTAAAGTAGAATTGTGTTATCTAAGTAAAACAGACTTGAAGACAGGAACGGCATCAATTGCATTTAAATGATTTCGATTAGTCTACACTTGGCCATATAAATAAAGATGGAGAATGCTTCATCAAATAAGAAGTAGACTGCCATATATCTTAACCCTTATAGGGCTGAAACCGATTTCATGCTTATACAAACAGATTATATCCAGGCCTACCACCAAGAAAATTGGCGGCTGGCCTGTGATCTAACCTGTTCGCTTCTCAAATCATCTTTTCATATCAAAATTGAGCAGATATTTAAGGTTTTGGAAAGAAGATGACACAAAAATCTATTTTAGAAAATTACCCAGCATTCTAGGGGTTTAAGAAAAGACGGAATATCTAGCATTATATCACAAACATACCCTTATGACATGTTTGCTTGTTTGATTTTATTGGCATACATTAGAGTGTAATTTATACATGATGATTTAACATCGATTGTAAAACATATTCAAACAAATTCAAACATGCTTAATGTATTAGTCTCGATTTTGATTATTTGATACATAAACAATACTTGTGCAGATTATCAATTAACAAAACATCGTAAGTTTGATCCTGCTATTCACAGGACTCGAACCAACGTCCCACGTGTCTAGCTTTTTGGCCATTTCCCTCCCATGACAAGTCTAATACGCCGCAACGATGGAACGGCAAAAGATACTTCGAACTTTGAAACCTGATCTGGATTACCTACCGCGTAATATTACATTCCATTACATTATAGTGCGACGGGTAACAGACTATTGTGAAACCTTGATGATACTTATACCCTATGTTTTGAAACAATTTATAAACAGTATAAAAGATCTTCGTTTATTTACTTTATTTGATTTACTTACTTTAGTTTTTTTTGATTTACTTACTTTAGTTTTTTTTTGCTTTCTCCCAAATGATGTTAATGCAAACTGTTCTTTGCCGAATCAGCTTATATTATATGTGAAATCCGGGCCATCAACACTAATTAACCTATTACCAAACAAGGTCGACATTTGACCAGTTTGTTGCATACTACTCTGGAAGACATTGTGGGAAAAGGAGAAATTGCTCTTAATGATATTTTCTGCCCTACCAGAAGATTATTTTTCAATTTCATCACATTTTGAAATGTCTTCTGCAAACTCTTTCAATTCGGAACAGTCGAATATTTGGCGTTTGGTTTAACGGTTAAAGGTTTAACCAACTTTTCGTAGAATCTTTTTGCATGACACGACCACTCCGTCCTATCATTCAGCCTTGAACAAGACGAATGGCGGGTCGAAAATGCCATCTTTCCCCATTAGAAAGATAGCAGAAACTCTTTTCACGGACCATTTCACACGCATTGATAATGTTTGTCCTCACACCGTCAGATGTCCAGATAAGAAGCCTTACATGGGCCATAGCAAATGCTGCATTTCAAAGGATCTACGATGAGCCTATATCGTGGGTACTTATTACAATCGTCTTCACAATACGATTCTAATAAGTACCTACGATATAGGTTAGGATGTTCAATAAAAAACTCTTATCGGGACTATTGTCCGCTGCTTCGTTCAATATGTGTTCGTCTGGATGCTTGTTTTCACCCGCTATGAACAGAATAGAATGGAAGATGGTCTATATGTTTTAGATATCTTTGAAGATTATAAATCAATAATACACTGTCTAATGTAGGCAATGCGCAGCCTATGATAATCTATTATAAGTGCTCCTCCTTCTTCTCCTCCTCCTCTGCCTCCTTCTTCTCCTTCTCCTCCTCCTCTGCCTCTTCCTTCTCCTTTACCTCCTCCTCTCCCACCTCCACCTCCTCCTCCCCTCCCTCCTCCTCCTCCTCATCATCACCACCACCACCATCATCATCATCACCACCACCATCATCATCATTATCAGCAGCAGCAGCAGCAGCATTAGGTTATCAGCATAAATATTAGCACTATCGAATCATAATCGTTATTGCCTATCTTTCAGGGATTCATCAACGTTTCCGTGGTAATTAACTCTACATTTGAAAGAGAATTTTTTTTAAAACAAAACCCGTTTCCAATTATTCAACATGTCCAATCTGACAGCCATGTTTCATCTATCTCGATAATACCTATTTTTGTATTGTCCAACTGTCGTTTGATTAACGACTTCATTTCTCATTTGTTTTTGGCCTCGAAATACTGACACAATTACTCATGTGTACTTCGGTCCTTATATACCAATCAGATAACGTAACAATTGCGAGTAATATTTCGCCGTATCCCTATGCCCTACTTTCTTAATCGTGCGCTTTCATACAAATCGACCATACCAAGGTTTGTACAATGATCTCTTTTGATTATCTAACGACCAATTGAAAATTGACCCCACATCTATAAAGCAAGCCCTTCCTTTTTAATTTCTTATTCTGTCATTATCAAACAGTTGTATCAAATTTCACCATCTTTCCTATCAGACCTTGTTTAAAGGATCGTACAAAAACCTCAATGTCAAAAAGGACTTAACCGACTCATAAGTATAACAGTTCTTGTTTTTTTAAACCATTTTTACAATGACTTCACGGAAACGAAAGGGACAATGTTTGTATTTGGTAAAAATGTTGATGGAATCGAATATTTCCCAATTAGGGTTGTCAGTTACTGCTTAGATCATCCGAGGTTACAATTAGGGAGGATATGTCCAAAGACAATGAGGTCATACACGCTCTCTCGGGAATAGGATAAATGATCGTACAATTAAGTTCCTTGTCCAATTTACCTTTCCATCTGGACACATCAATGTTATCTTTTACACTAGCGTATGTTTTTCGCAGTGTTTATTGCAGTTGAAAGCATTGGAACTTAAAGAGGATTTGCTCATTATGAGCAAATCCTCTTTAAGTACCAATGCTTTCAAGGTTAAGTTATTCTGGGTTTTTGCACAATTTCTGTCCAACTTGGTAATGTATCCAAGAATCGTCCGCTACAAATTTCCAAAGAGTAAAAACGATTTGACCTAGAAACCTTGGAAAGGAATCTCGTTCATTTTACGCCAAGGACCTTATTAGTAGGACGGGGTGACACATTTCGGCCGTTACCATCAAATGACAAACAGAGGAAATCAAGTGGAAACCATAAAGCAATTTCATATTCGGGAGACAAAGCATTACCAACCGAGGTGCCACGTGTAACCAGTCACGTGATCGGGACTCGACCGTTGCCAAGCAATAACGACATTTGACCAGTTTGACTCTACTCTGGAAAACATTGTGGGAAAAGAAGAAATTGCTCGTGACGAGCAATTTCTTCTTTTCCCACAATATTTTCTTCCCTATCAGAAGATTGTTTTTCAATTTCATCACAGTTTGAAATGTCGTCTGCAAACTCTTTCAGTTTGGGAGAGTCGAGAATTTGATGTTTGGTAAATGGTCTTGTCCGTGTGTTGATTTGCAGACACCGTTATAATGGCGATTCATCGAGGCGACTGTTAACACATTACCACCGAACGCCTAAGTTTGCGCCCTGCAACAGAAGACTTTCAAAATGCGTTGTGGCAAAAGGAAATATTGCTTGTCACAAGCAATTTCTCCTTTTGCCACAATTATAGTTCAATCTATTCACATATAACAACAACAGACCAGAAAGGTTTTGCACGTGTTTACAAAGCTTTTCTAAAGCCGTCTGCTTCAAGAAATAATAGTTTTCAAAAATAAATGCTGTCTACAGGTGGTAAAGAGTAAACACCATGTTCCCTAGTTTCAAAGAAGCTAACCCGTTTTACTTGTCACGAGAGCAGACTTCCTGAGCGTGTTGTTTGATTGTATTTACGATTCTTGACAGGTATATCATTGTCAATGCTACCCTACATGTCCGTGATCTATGAAGTTATGAATGTTCTAAGCTTATTTTTGTTCATTGAATCAGCAGTTAGTTTACTGCTTCTTTGTTTATATTACGTAGTGATAGCCTAGCCAAAGCGCGAACATGTTGCCACCAACAAACCACGAGGACAACATAACCAGGTAAAAATGCTGTGTTTTTAAATTGCTCTGTGCCGCCTGTAATTACGAGAAACGTTGATTACCCACTGGAATAAAAACAAGCGTCTCAAAAACAATGACTTGACATCCGTACACATTACGGAAAACTAAAATGTTGGAAGAATCGTCAAGTGCAGTACACGAAAAGTATTTTATTTGGGGTATTTACTCTATAAAATGCGTGTCAAGAAAGTAAAACACGTTGTTGCTTGCATGGCAGAACTGCGTAAAAGGGACTCGATGTCCGATTGATATAATTCAATGAAATTCGAGTTGGGAATTTATTGTTTTCTAGCCTCATGTTTTTCTGAACGCTTAAACGGAGTTCAAAACACACAGAAATCGGTTACATGCATCACGGAAAGACGTCAAAAAGCTCAGCGTGCACATTTCCGCTTAAACGATTGTGAAGTGTCTTAGAGAGCAATAGCGACACACGCGAGACATGGAAACATGTTACATGCATATTATATTATTATATATCTGTGTAAGATATAACAAGGGATGGCCCCTACTCTCTTTATTCGCTATACCTTTGGAGAAGCAAGAATAACATAAGATATAGAACCACATTTATATTTATATGAACTAAGAAGACAAAACTGACAGTTTTCTAACTTGATAAAGAACCCCCAAATCGATAGACGATTCTTTCATATTAATGTTACCTTAAATGTAAACTGTGTGATGAGTGAACGATGGAGATATATTCATATAACGTACATGGTAACATTCGATACAAATCTGAAACAAGGAGATTGTGTGATGGCGTTTGATGAACGAATTCAATTCCCATTGTTTCAAACACGATCGGGATATACCTTGGTCCTGGATGCTGGGTAATTTTCTGAAAATGGATCCTGGTGTCGTCTGCTTTCCAAAGCCTTAAATATCTGCTTAATTTTGATAATGAAAGATACTCAGAGTGGCAAACAGATTAGATCAATGGTCAGCCGCCAATTTACTTCGTGGCTGGCCTGGATCTTACCTGTTTGCATGATCATAGTCGGTTCCAGCTCTGTAATGGTAAACGTCACTTTGATAAGCTTAAATACAAAGTATAAGATTGCTCCCTTAGAAAACGCCGGGAATCTGTGTTGAAATTAAGTGTGTTTGTGAGCAATCTAAGGGTTGAGAATAAACCAGCGTTTTTTAATTATACCTCTCAACGAAACGATGTGGATAAAGACAGGTGCTCTCAAATAGCAGGAGTCATTCCAATTAAACAATATTTTCATGTAAAAAGTCATGACACCCTTTTTATTCTTCGTAACTTTTTAATCTTCTTAAAATTATTTGCTTGTTCTCAGGCGGTTTGAACATAACTGCTATTGTTTTTATCACCGTCAGTGTAAAAAGGACAAGGAGTTTGTCAGAAAGTTCCTTAGAGATAATGAAAAGACGAATTATTCATCAGATCCCGCTTCGTGACTACAGTGCTAATACGATATAGAATCGAAAACGAATAAAGCCTCTCTAAGTCTGGAGTAGAAATGGAATACGCCTCTATGTGCCTTTGATTTGTTTGATTGCCCCGGTACATAATACAACCATTATATTTGTATGTTTATAGTGGGAGTTTGTAGGAAAAACAAAAATTGTGTGACAAAAAGGATGAACTGCTCCTAATAACGTATTAACTATTTGGCGGTAAAGGTTTATGATCAAATGCATAAGAGGGATTATTAAAGAAGGGCTATGGCACAAGTACAATTTTCACGTGACGATCATGATCTCTTCAAACATTTCTTCTTAGTCCTTCAAAACTAGTTATCCATTTGATGCATTAACCCTTTACCAAACGCAAAATAAATTTTCGACTGTGCCAAATTAAAAGAGTTTGCAGACGCCATTGCAAAACGTGATGGAATTGAAAAAAATAATCTTCTGATACGATAGAAAACATTGTAGGAAAAGGAGGAACTGCTCGTCAAGAGAAATTTCTCCATTTTCCCACAATGTTTTCAAGAGTCAACTACAACAAACTGGTCAAATGTCGTTATTGTTTGGTAACGGGTTTAACATCCCTTTTTGCTGTTAGGCCATTCATCCAATCTGTGTACACAAGGAGGTACAACGATGGCCACTAGCAAGTTAGAAACTCTCTGAATATCGCATAAAACAGTTTTCAAACAAAGCAAACCAAGCTCACAAATTTGTCAATACTTTTCTTACAAAAAGAAGACAAATGACAAGTAAAGACAATGGCAACAAATCGATTTGGCGATTTAGCTCAACGGGGGAATTACGTGACATATAACGACTTCTAAACAGGGGAATAAATGTATATTGACGGTTTGTTTACCCGACGGATGGTTAGACCTTTGCCTATGTTGACGGTTTGTTTACCCGGCGGATGGTTAGACCTTTGCCTCTTTTTATTTCAATTGCCGAGAAGTAAGACCCTTCGAGTTATAGTTTCTAACCTTCTCTACGTTTTTGCCTTTACTTGTTCGAATTGTTATAAGTTGAAAGCCTTAATGGCCGAGACCAATTCGTAGAAAGACGACGTAATATTAATTTGAAGGTCTCCGTTTTTTTACTTTCCCAGTGGTAAGAGTGTTGGTGTCACAGCTAATTTACACTTATCAAGGCTCTCAGTCTTTGAGTACTTAACTAACCACGATATAAGGAGTCTAGGACGACCAACCTGTGGGATGTCGATGATATGACGTCGGTATTATTTTGTCTGTTCGTTTTCCCAGTGATTGTCGTGTTCGAATCACGGCCGTGTTCCTTCAAACCAACCCGTTAGCATTGATATGAGGGTAAATCCTTGCAAAAAGCTTGTGAGGCTTGTGTAAGGTCGAAAGATCGCCCATGTATTTTTGTTGAGGGTTTTGTCTCTTTTATAGAAAGCACTGATATTCTTTTTCAATTGATTTGAAGTGGAATTAAATCTAAACCAATGACCACTGTTGAGCAATATACATAAAAACTAGCTGTATTATACAACCTGTCAAAACATGTTTCATCTACCAATCAAAATTAGGTCATTTGCGTACACAGTTGTTTTAAGGTGTTTAACGCAGTATCAACACTTTTTCAGTAATGTAACGGCTTTCCTTGACCACCAAGTACTAGGCTAGGGCTCTGAAGTAACTTGCAATAGGCCATTCCCATAAAACGTGAGGCATTTGCGTACTATCAGTTGTAAAGCCGGTGCGATATTCACGACTAGTGGTGATTCAAACGTTTGTTTTCGCCATTTAACCATTTGCCAAACACCAAATTTCAAACTGTCCCAAATTGAAAGAGTTTGCAGACGACATTGCAAAATTGGATGAAATTTAAAAGTAATCTTCAGATAGGGCAGAATACATCGTACTTTAACCACAATGTTTTCCATAGTCGTCTGGTCAAATGTTGTTATTGTTTGGTAATTGGTTAAACCGAATAACTGGACAGGGTTTAAAAAAGGAAAGTACGAGGCACGTTTATCATAGCACAATATAGTATGATGGGAACAACAGGAAAGCGAATTCCTTGTAAAACAAAGTTGGATGCATTTGACTAAATCCATGAAAGAGAGCACTTACAGAGCACAAAGTAATATATATTGATGACATCATAGCACTTAACCACAAATAACCAGACCATGTTGCAGCACACACTGTCATCTGTCAGAGCGGAGTTCAATAGCCGCGATCAGACAGAATTTGCTTGCATAATATCGGTGTAAATGCTGACGCTCAAAAGGGCCCTAATTAGGTTTCAATAGAAATGTGGCCAAATAAAGTAGCTGAATATACAAAACACTTGACCACACATTACCAGATCATATTGCTATGCACAATGTAACCGAGCTGAGCGGAGTTCAATACCGGCGTTAAGAAACAGGTTCGACTTACTAGCCCTTAAGACAATTTGCTACCATAGTATCGGTTTTACAGCCGAAATTCCTTGCCCCAATCAACTGATATTTGGCCTTACCTGAACTTTTGGTCAAACAGACAAGAATATAAACCTTCAATTCCATTGTCCCAGTCGATCTAAAAGATCGGGTCACCTTTATGTAAATGAAGAAGATTTGATATTTCAGATCGACCTAGACAATATAACAATAACACGTTTTCAAATTGCGTGATATGTGTAAAACTAAGAAGTAGAGCAGTCAATTTAGAAACAAAGGGAAGATATAAACCGGTTCAATGAACCTTTTTGAAAACTTGCGTGAGTTCCGAGACAATGCAGTGATTAGCGTAATAGAGATTTCACTGCGATGATGTTTTTCCATTCTCGAACGACACACTGCCGTTAAATCGGTTGTGTCATCATGTATTGATGTGTTATTTTCACCGCCTGGAGGGATGGAAGCGTTCATCATAACGCAAATAAAAAAGTGTGGCGCGGCATTTCGGTTGTGCCATAATTCATAGCTGGTTTGTTGTTAAAGCCAAAATTAATTCTGCAAAACGCGAATAAAGGAAAAAGAAAATGCAGCCTGTCTTCTATTGCCATTTTGCATTACATTGTTCTCACAGTTGTTTAGGTTTTAATGAATCTCTTTCACTCTCTCTAAACGCTAAAAAGAAACCACAGAGCACTTGTTTGGTTTTGTCATTGTATACAGTTATGTCATGTTCATGATTCTCATCAGTTTGACTGTTTAATGCTTTTTGTAGAAACGGGAAAGCTAAAGGATTAGGGGAATTTTAAAATGCAGCTCCATTGGTTTATGAGAAGATGTTTATAAACGAAAGAGATTAATGTAAAATACAAATCGCAATCAATATATAACAATCCAACATTCTTAATGTGGTTGTATCAGTAATACTTTACTATGAAGCTGACTGAGTTGTTATATTTTATCCACAGTGTCTGTTTCGATCATGTCACTTTTTGGCTTACCGGTCAAAATACTCGCCCCATTACCCAATATAACATGCGGAAGCCATTACTAGCTATAACGTAAGTATTCATATATCATTTTACCATTTTTCGTTAAAACCTTCACCCTTCAAACCAAGAGGCATAAATTTAGCTATACACCACGAATATGTGACATTGTTGTTTATTTAGCTATAGACAATGATGATATTGTGATGTATGTAATTCAGCTCTGAATTTGATTATGTTGCAATGTAGTTATTTCAGCTGTACACCATGATTATGTTGCAATGTAGTTATTTCAGCTGTACACCATGATTATGTTGCAATGTATTTATTTCAGCTGTACACCATGATTATGTTGCAATGTATTTATTTCAACTGTACACCATGATTATGTTGCAATGTATTTATTTCAGCTGTACACCATGATTATGTTGCAATGTATTTATTTCAGCTGTACGCCATGATTATGTTGCAATGCAGTTATTTCAGCTGTACACAATGAGTATGTTGCAATGTATTTATTTCAGCTGTACACAATGAGTATATTGCAATGTAGTTATTTCAGCTGTACACCATGATTATGTTGCAATGTAGTTATTTCAGCTGTACACAATGAGTATGTTGCAATGTATTTATTTCAGCTGTACCACAATGTTGCAGTATTTCAGCTGTGCAATGTATTTATTTCAGCTGTACACCATGATTATGTTGCAATGTATTTATTTCAGCTGTACACCATGATTATGTTGCAATGTATTTATTTCAGCTGTACACCATGATTATGTTGCAATGTATTTATTTCAGCTGTACACCATGATTATGTTGCAATGTATTTATTTCAGCTGTACACCATGATTATGTTGCAATGTATTATTTCAGCTGTACACCATGATTATGTTGCAATGTATTTATTTCAGCTGTTCACCACGAATATGTTGCAATATAGTTATTTCAGCTGTACACAATGAGTATGTCGCAATGTATTTATTTCAGCTGTTCACCACGAATATGTTGCAATATAGTTATTTCAGCTGTACACAATGAGTATGTCGCAATGTATTTATTTCAGCTGTTCACCACGAATATGTTGCAATATAGCTATTTCAGCTGTATTCAATGAGTATGTCGCAATGTAGTTATTTCAGCTGTACACCACGATTGTGTCGCGATGTAAATGTTTTAGCTTTACACCACGGATATATTGCGATGTAGTAATTTTAGCTCTAAGCCATGATCATGTCGCAATGTAGTTTATTTAGCTCTATATAATGATAATGTTACAATGTAGGTAATTTAGCCCTGCACTATGATGATGATGTCGCGATAAACGGAATCAGTGTCTGGATGAGCTAAATTTGTGAACTATAAGTTTAAGATCAGTTACTAAAGCGTACAAATACATAGAGACAAACAGCTCCGCTCTAATAAATGACGCTAGTAAAAGAACATCCAAAGTTTAATGTATGTTCAAATATTTGCATCATCCCTTTTGTGGCATAAGTTGGTTCACATCAGAATTACATCATATGCCATTGAAAATCGAGTGTCAAAGTTTTGCAACGTAAACTTCATAATTGATCAATTGCAAAGGAAAATTTTCAGCACAAACGGCCTTTGCTTCTTTTAAGAAGCAAATCTACTTTTCTTAAGTCTTTTTCATAAACTAGCTTCTTTACAGAAACCCACTGCAGATTTTGTAAAACAAATAGCAATAAACAAAAAAAGCGATCAGAAATGAGGAAAACAACATAAACTTCTTTTCTTGATTAGGCAGGCCAATATAATTTAAGGTTGGAAACAGAAGAACTTCATGCAATATGTTTCCTATTTTCCTTTATCAACCTTTTTTGGCATAATATCGGTTCATCAGGTTATAAATAAAGCTGCCGAAATTAAGATTTGAATTTATGTTGTTTTGATTTGGCATCATGTAATCAAATTCACGATGTGAAATAAATTTAAATCAGGAGTTCAAACGTTTCGTGTGGTTCTAATTACAATTATGAATAGTGACCTTGCAAAGATATGCAGAGATTGGACACCCTTCCTAGCCAGAACATTGAAACAAACGAATAGTATAATTTAGTCTTCCTTGGTAATGGTTCATATGCGTTGAACAGGAATCATTCAAGGCAAAAGAATACTATGTTGGATTTCTTAGAATCGGTTGATTGAAACAAATCCGTTAAATTCATTAGACTTGATACTTAAACTAGGTTTAACGGCGTATCATTATTATAACATTTATCTTGCAAAACCCGACGCGTAATGACGGAAAAAGATCCCCTACTTAACTGCCCATTAATGCTGGTCAAGTCGGGTAAAACCATCGATATTCTGTAAGTCAGTGTGTCCTTAACCCTTTACTAAATACCAAATTTGCGACTGTCTCAAATTGAAAGAGCTTGCAGACGACATCTCAAAATGTGATGAAATTGGAAAATAATCTTCTGATAGGACAGAAAACATTGTGGGAAAAGGGGAAATTGCTCGTTAAGAGCAATTTCTCCTTTTCCCACAATGGTTTTCAGAGTCGTCTGCAATGGGTATATGAACTTCTCGTTGGTAAAAAATTCTGAACTAAGCCCCGGTGTCAAAAACACAGACATAGTAAATAATGGATCGAGAGTTACAAAGGAACTACTCTGATGAGTTTTGAACACCGTGTTTTACATTACTAATCGTTTGAATTATGAGGTAAAAAACATGTGCTTTTTAAACCTATAAATCTGATAATTTCATATGAAAGTTCAAGCAAATTATGTCAATCATTCTTGCTTCTGCTTCCTGGAAACATAACGAGCACTCGCACCTTATGTGGATCAAAGCTTTCATTAAATGATATTCCTTAATAAACAGGCTAATTTGACGTAAACATGTCAAAAGTCAATAAAACACCATGTCAAAAGTACTGATTATGCCGCTGTTTTATTTATTAATTTGTCTTATTATCATTAAAATCTCTACATTGAATTCCGTTCCACTTATAACTTTGGACATTGATTGCGTTTTTATTGAAGACTGGTTCCCACTATTTTTCAACTACGTTCTATGATACACAGGGAACATATGAACTTACTGGTTCCCATTGACAAATGCGACAGGCACCAAACCAGAAAGCAATCTATGGTTCCCGGTAGCCGTGAAATTAGCCATTTCTCCCAGGACGGCGGTGACATTTCTCGGCGTCTCTCTCATTATCGGAACCAAGTTAGTTTTCCCTCCTTGGTACACAGTCTTAGTTCGTTTGTTTGGGATGGCAAAGAGTGAGTTATTTATTGGTTTATTCTCAATCGGCCGTACTCGGATGTTTCCGTAACCCATTGTCGACAAATAATGTGCAATGAGGACACTTTAACCCATTACCAAACAATAACGACATTTGACAAGTTTGTTGCAGACGACTCTGGAAAGCATTGTATGTAAAGGAGAAATTACTGTTAACGAGCAATTTCTCCTTTTCCGACAATGTTTCTGCCCTATCAGGAGTTAACTTTTCAACTTCATAACATTTTGAAATGTCCTCTGCAAACTCTTTCAATAAGGAACAGTCGAAAATTTGGAGTTTGGTAAAGGGTTAATGTTCCTCAGACGCTTGTCTGCTAATATCACAGTAACATGGCCACGAAATGTGGTGTTTTCAATCGTGCGCCTTTTTAGAACTTCACATTTTGTCCCCCCCCCCCATTCTAGGTTTCAGAGAATATAATCTAAGGCATGGTTACATTAACCATTTGGCCAAAGAACATGGTTTTAGGTTTTGCATTTCAAGCAAAACTTCCAATAGACATATTGCAAACAGAAAAAAAGAATTCTATAAATACTTGGTCCAGAACAATGAAGACAAGACCGAAGCAAACCGTTTATAGTTCAAAACGGGATTAACTGGGTCGACAAATCAGCTTTCTGACTGACTTCTTAACCCTTTATCAAACGCCAAATTTTCGACTGTCCCAAATTGAAGGTGTTTGCAGACGACATTTCAAAATGTGATGAAATTGATAAATAATCATCTGACAGGGCAGAAAACATCGTGGGAAAAGGAGAAGTTGCTCGTCACG